>JAULKM010000007.1:4158444-4182720 GCA_032355605.1 Rubia tinctorum
ATTTGTCCAGGTAATTTTATAGGGTGTCATATAATCGGACGTTGACCACTGTATCGCCCATACCTGTCTTACATTCGTTGACCTGCATGCCAGCTCCCCTACCAGTATAGTTTTGGTTAAGTGCTCATGAATTGAGTAGGCCAGCTTACTCAACACGTCTGCTCTCATGTTCTGCAACCTTGGGACCCTGGTGATGTCAAACTCTTCAAACTTAGCCGCCAAGCTTCGGACCTTATCCCCATACTTCATCATTGTTGGTTCTTTGGCGGCATACTGTCCATTATATTGGTTAGCTACCAGCATTGAGTCCCTGTAGGCCTGCAACTTCTTTGCTCCCAGATTCCTGGCTATCTCAATGCCTGCAATTAGCGCCTCATATTCTACTTCATTGTGGGAGGCTGGGAATTTGAAGTGAATGGCATAGGTTGATTCCACGCCTTTCAGGTATGACATTACCAGGCCCGCGCCTACTCCCTCCACTCTGAAGGCTCCATCAACATACAACTTCCACTCGTATGTACCTGCCCTCTCGTCATGGCCTGCAGGCTGGTATTCTTCTTCCACCACTTCTTTCATCTTTTTATCCTTTGGCATCTCCGCTAGAAAATCTTCCATTACCTCTCTTTTTATCGCCTTTCTCGGGGTATATTCGATGGCATGATCCCCCAGCTCAACTGCCCACTTCATCAATCTTCCCAAGCTTTTCGGTTTGGTCAGTATTGCTTTGAGTGGTAGATTCGTCAATACCACCACAGGGTGCGCTTGGAAATACTGTCTCAAACTTCTTGCTGCATGGACCAGAGCTAATGCCAGCTTCTCATGACTCGTGTATCTCCACTCGGAACCTTGCAGGGCTCGACTTACAAAGTGCACTGGTCGATGAAATTTGTTCTCTTTTTTAACCAGTGCCCCACTGACTACCTCATCGCTTGCTGCCACATACAAATATAGGGTTTCTCCTTTCCTTGGACTAGTCAAGGTCGGAAGATCCTTAGGTAGATCTTTAGCTCCTCAAATCCCTTCTCCTTAAGTTCCCCTCATTGGACCATTCATTTCTTATACCCACACCCCTTCAGTGTTTTGAAGAATCGAAGCGCTCTTTTAGAAGATCTTGACATGAAACGATTCATAGCTTCCAGCTTCTCATTCAGATTCTGCACCTCCTTCACCTTGTTTGGCAATTTCATTTCCATGGTTGCCTTTATCTTTTTGGGGTTTGCGTGCAGACCCTCGTTCGACAGTATGTGTCCTAGGAACTTCCCTTTTCCCACTCCAAACTGGCACTTGGTTGGATTCAGCTTCATTCCGGTCTCTCTACATTGCATCAAGATCTCCCTGACATCTTCCACAAAAGTCTCGTATTGGCTGCTCTTTATCACCATGTCGTCCACATAAACCTCTAGGTTTCTTCCATATGTTTCTGAAAGACTTTGTCCATCATCCTTTTATATGTTGCTCTAGCGTTCCTCAAGCTAAAAGGCATCATCTGATAGCCAAAAACCTCTTTCTTTGTAATGAAAGAAGTTTTTTCTACATCACTCTCAAGCTTGGGGATCTGATAATACCCCTTGTATGCATTGAGGAAACATTTAATTGGGTAGTTAATAAGGGCGTCTACCTTCTGGTCAATGACCGACAGAGGGTAGCAATCCTTGAGGCTGGCCTTGTTGAGGTCCTTATAATCTACACACATCCTCTAGCTTCCATCAGTCTTCTTCACCAATACTGGGTTAGCCAGCCAAGTTGGGTAGGGGATTTCTTCCAGGATCCCCGTTGTAACTAACTGACTCACCTCCTTGTTGACTGCTTCATTTCTCTCCCTGAACAGTATCCCCCGCTTGTGCTGGACTGGCTTGTAATAGGGATCCACTTTCAGCTCGTGGCAGCCGACATCTTTTGGTACCCCAGTCATATTTTCAGGCTTCCAGGCTTTCACTTCCAGAGGAAGATTGGTTCCTACCTGCACCGACTAGATTACGTTTAATCTTACTATTTCTATTTCTCCGCCAAACTTTGATGGGTTATTTCTGTCACTGATTAACCTGACATGCCTTACTTTGTTGAACCGTACCCCGTGGCTTTCTCATTCATCTTCTCGTTTCCTCTTATTGAGTGATATCATGTGGCACTCTATAGCCCTCTGATGGTCTCTTCTTACCGTGGATATCCCTTCCCTAGTCGGGAATTTCAACAATAGGTGTAGGGTCAACACTACGCCCTTAAGCAATGCTAGCGTCGGCCTACCCAATTTCAGATTGTAGGGGTTGTTTTCCTTCACAAATATAAACTCCATGTCCACGGTTTTATTTTTTTCATCTTCTCCCACCATCACTGGGAGGAGTATGGTGCCTTCCGGCCAAACCGTTTTGTCTGCAAAATCCACCAACTGGGTGCTCGTCCTTTCTAAATTCCTCCTTGTATTCTCGTCCAGCTTTTCGAAACAGTGCCAGTAAATGACTTATGCAGAGCTTCCACCGTCCACATATTCGTGGTGAATCCTCTCATCCATCACCCTGACTATTATCACCACACATATGCTCCAGCCGACCTATCCAATATCGGATAGCTATCATCAAACGTTATTTCTTCATTTGCTCCCAGCTTCCTTTCCTCTGGTGTTGGTTGCGGTGTCTACCTGTAGCATGCTTTTCGCTGAGACTCAGCCCTTCCTCCTGAGCTTCTGCCTATGATGGCGTATATGTCGATCGCCAGAGTCATTCTGCCCTCTTCACCGAGAGTATCCTCTCTCTCTCTCTCTCTCTGCCTCTTGCGGCGTTCATCACTTTTCTCAGCCCTGACCACCTCATTTCCCTTATCTCGCCTTCGTTATATGTTGGAGCTTCTTGCCTTGCCCCGACTGTCTTACTGCCTGTGAAATTCTCTGTACTTATTATTGTCCTGGTAGGTGGCCTTGTTATAATCATTCGCGCTATTTTCCAAATGCACTAGCTCCCCGCTCTGTACGTCGTCTTCAATATTGTGCTTCAGATGAATGCAGTCATTCGTATCATTGTCTTGGTCATCATGATACTCACAAAACTAGGACTTATTTCTCTTCCCAGACTCTTTCTTCATCTTGGGTGCTGTATCCGGGATGCCCTTTTCTGCACACAAGGCAAAAATCTCCTTGGGCATTTAGATCAGCGGGCTGAAAATCCTTTCAGACCTGTTGAACCTGTTTGGCATCTGTTGGGTGCCTGCTCGAGCAGCCCCCACTTTCCTTAACTTTCCTTCCAAGATCTCCCTATCGACCCTCCGCTGACTGTGGCCTACTTGTGCTTCCTTCCTCCTTTTGTCAGCCAGGTCCACTCTATTGAAGTTTCCAACTCTCCTCATCAGTTTATCAATTGTCATCAGCGGGTCCAGGATGAAGTCTTCTAACAACAACTAGTGCCTCAAACCGTTCACGAACGTGTTGATAAGGAACTGGCTGCTCCTTTCCTCCACCTGGTTTGCCTCGTCGTTAAACCTCTCCACGTACGCCGATAGTGTCTCATCTAGTTTCGTCCTGATGGCGAGCAACTCATATCTTGTCTTCCAAAACTTTTTCCTCTGCATGAAATGGGTCAAAAACTTCTCCATCAACTAACTGGAGCTGTCGATCATCTCGTCTTCCAGGTTTCTAAACCATACTCTGGCCACAGTTGTCAAGGTGGTTGCGAAAGAGGTCACCCTCATCTACTGAGTACTTCTAGGAAAAGCTCTGTTGGGTGCAAGTTGTGTCCTCTCCACCGAGGCTACCTGTCTTCCATTTCCTTCAGCCTTCTCATCATTTCCTTTTGGGATGTCATTATCGTTTGAAGGACCTTTGAGTTGTTCGCAACCTCCTCCACTGTGCGGATTTGTTGCCTCTCCCCATCGACGTTAGCGTCGGGGAGGGTTCGTCCTCTTGCGTTACGTCTTTCACTGTCACCTGGTTGTACATGTTCTCCGGTATTTGTGGCTCTATCTTCTCCAACCTGCGTCGATGCTGAAAGTTGATGCGATCCCCATAGACGGTACCAATGTTAATGCCAAATTTCTTAATATGTTTAGCGGTGATCCACACCAGCCCTGTATATACCTAAATCTACAAGACAGGTAGAAAGAGGTTAGGCAGGCAGGCTCAGGGTCGTGCCTGCTCCAACACTCCGGTTAGCCATAGTTGCCATGTAGAAGCGTATCTAAGTGAATAGTAAACTAAGTAGGAAAATCTAATCTTGTGTCATGCCCTTCTCCTCGTTATATGTGGTTTGGTAGCTAATGGGACTGGAGTTGTCCCATCAGCATCCGTCAAACCTCTTCCTTCCCATCCGCATCCGTCAAACATCTTCCCGTCTGCTCTCACACCCTAAGTTGAAAGGCCTTGTTCTTTTTCCTTTTTCATAATTGGCCTCTCCGGCCCATGCATTATCGCCACACAATCGACCTACATCTATCAACCTGAAATATGGAGGAATCGTAGCAGACGTGGTCTGCAACAATTGTGAAAGCAACAACATGGAAAACATGGATCATGCAGTGCTCCAGTGTCCAATGAAACATAGGATATAGAGGCATCAAGTGTAGGTTTTGACTTAACAATGTGTAAGCAAATTACTTACCAACAATGGTTCTGGGAAATGGGTAGAAGACGAACTGGATGATAGAGTCATAATGATATCCATCTGCATACTGTGGGAAATCCAAAAATCATGAAATAAACAGAATTTGGAAATCAAATCACAGAACCTAATATACGCATAAACATGGCCTATGTTGACATGGAAGCAAGCAATAGAAGAAGCAAGCTACATAAGAAGCAACAACGTTGACATTGAAGATATAACAGGCATACCAGTATAATCACCGTCGAATATACAATCAGGGGATTCAGTGAGAGATGATGAAATGACGACCCTAAGCTTCTATGGTGCTTATTGGGCACTGATTGGACACAATGTCTCTGCTTGGACAATTCACACTAGAAAAAATGAATTAGAAACAACATACAAGATGCACATTCCAGTTACATCGAATCGGCGACTAGTAAGGCTGGTAAAGCTGACCCGCGGGTCGGGGAGGGTCAGTTGTCCTGCCCAAATTAGTTCAAAATTTTGGGTCAAATGGGTAGAGTTGGGTCAGGTCAAAATTTTCATATTTTGGTCGGATTTGGTCAAATCGGACTGGGTCATGGATTGACCCAAATCGACCAAAATCATATAAAAATAATAATTTTTTTTATAATTATTAAACTTAAAATATAATAATTTTAAAATATAATAATATTTAAATAATAAATAAAATTACCATTTATTTTTATATTATTTAAAATAATAATATTATATTATATTTAATTATATATTATTCACTTAATAAAAAATATAATTATTTTCATTTTACTTAGTTAGAATTATTTTAATATTTTAATTAAAAATATATAATTTTACTAAAATTTATTTATATAATTATGAATATATATTTCATATATTAATCAATATATTATTTATAATTAATAGTAATTTTAAAAAATTATTTTTAGTTTTATAAATATTTTTTCTAAGAATGCTAATGTTTATGAAGTAAATTAATGGTGGATATGTTGTATTAAACTAATTCCCTTTTATATTTTTTAAAAGAAAATGGGGCAAATTTGCAAATGGGTCAAAACGAATCGATTTGGGTCAAAATCCGACCAAACCCGTTTTGACATGACCCATTTTGACCCGACCCACTCGACCCAAATGGAACATTGACCTGACCCGATCCATGTGGGTCGGATCAAAACAGGTCAGGTCGGATCCGGTAATTTGAACACCCCTGCCAGTTGGATCAGAATCAATGGCATCGTGTATTGGTGTTCTGATCTATCGAAACATTGCAAGCGAGGATGAGATGTCGGCGAGGATACATTGCCCGAATCTCTAGAAACTTGTCCACCACCTCAAGATCAAAATCTAGCATCCACGTCGCCGCTTAGCCTAAGGAGTGGGATTCCGGTTTGAACGAGGAATTTGATCAAGAGCTATGTATTCCAGAGAGCATTGTCGTGGGCAAATCGGAGTTGAAAGCTATGCCTTAAGTGCGTGAGATAGTGGCGGTGATGGGAGCTCAGGAGGTGGCATCGTGAATTTAGATTCACTGGAGAGATGATGGTTGTGACAAAGTTAATGGGGGTGATGGGTGGAATTTGGAATTTATGATGGTTGTGCAATCAATTAAGATGGTGTGATAGTGAAATAGGTATGCTTATTATGGTGGTGGTGTAACCATGCACGATGGTTATCGGTCATGGTGATTTACATATCTAGGGTTTGTGTTTGTTTGGCGGCGACGTGATAATTTGAATAGTTTACTTTAATTTTTCTACTGAAAAGTTGAATTCGGATCAGATTATGACAATAGAGATTAAGTTATAAACTTTTTCGACAATCAAGCATCATATTATTAGTACTTTCAAAAAAAAAATCCTTTATTGAAACATATCCAAAACTGAAGGTACGCATTTATTTAATCATTCTCTTATAAATATTAAACGAACATAATTTTGTCACATTCACAAAGCATATGCTCTAGGTCACATTTCTTCAACAAACTAAACACCTAGTATGTGTCACACTTTTAAAGCAATGAATAAAGTTGTTAAAATATACATTTAGTGTGTCTAAAATGAAAGGATTTATAAAGATTAATAGATAGTGTGTTTTTCTTCTTTTATGTTTTTCAAAGATCGCCTTATCAAGTTATAAATTGTACGTATTTCTTTACTAAGTAACTTTTAATAATATAAAATCAATAACTTTATCAGATTTTTGTTTCCAAAAAAAAATTTAACTGGCAATTTTCATACAGTAGATTTTGTTGAGAAAAAATAAATACAAACTTCTGAAACAAAGGAGTTGATGGAATCTGACAATATATACAAATCTCTGTTTGACAAACATTCATGAAATGTTTCATTTAACTTATTTGACAAACTATTTTGCTACTAGTTATTTAAGTTAGCTGTTTACCCTCATCTTCTTCTTCTAATAAACAAGAAAGAAAAACTCGAAATTACACACACAAAAGGTAGTACACATAATTTAACATCTACATTAACAGTATAATGATGCATATTCATTGTACACATGATGACGATGACGATGATGTTAACTACAGTTTATCAGAACTCTCTCCCACCTAACAAACCCTAATCCGTTATTGCACATCCTCCATTTTCCTTTTCTGTCTACATGCATATCTATCCTCTCCTGCCTTATTTATAACACAAGCTTTGGCAGATTCCCATTTCTCCAAATGGAAGAAACGTTTCTAACCTATATTTCTTCCAGTTTCCACCATTCTACATGGACAGTGACTCTAGGGCACACGCCCTTCCGGTACCTTCTCTTCTGCTTTTCGCGCTCTCGGGTGCCACCTGAATCATCAAAAATCGGAGTAGCTGCTGGACCTCGATGAATACTCCGACACCAACCTCAGGAACATCGATGACTTGTCCTCTAGTAGTTGAGCCGGGGTGTTAAATTCTGCTACTCGACCTGCCACCAGAACCAGTCATCATACAGAAGCCCTAAAACCTAGGTTCATGGAATGAAAATGCACAACAAGGTTGTTAAAAGTAAACTTACCATCACTGAGAACAAGAACAAGATCGCTGTCGATGACAGTTGGGATACGATGAGCAATGGTGCAGACGGTGCAGTTCTTGAATTCTGTCCTGATGATCTTCTGAATGAGGTTGTCTGTGGCTGAATCAACTGAAGCCGTTGCCTCATCGAGCACCAAAATCCTTGCCTGCTTAAGCAAAGCGCGTCCAAGAGAGACGAGTTGTCGTTGGCCAACGCTCCAATTATCTCCATTTTCGAGAACTGCCACAGCAAGTAAGCGTTTCGAGTTAGTACTTCTCACCCACCACGAATGATTTCATTTCAAGAATGCAGCATTTTACTTACCAGGAGAATCGAGTTTGTGTTCATTTTGACGAACTATATCCCCCAAACTGAGATTTATCGAGCGCCTGAGCTAATTAAAAAATAAGTCACTCAAAACATGCCAAAAAAAATACATGTGCTCGAGCATTTATTTACACAGATTTCAGAACTCATTTAAATACTGACACGTAGCAAGTGAGTGAGGTCATAATTTAGTTTTATGCTTTCTACTATGTTTTGTTCACTCACTTGCCACGTGTCAGTATTTAACTGGTCCATCACCTTCCCACATACAATTTCCCCGCATAATTTTTTTTCCTGATGGATGAATGAGGGTGGTGTCAAGTGATGACCTGTTTTCCTACATTGCACTCAGCATGTACTACACAATTATACAATTTAAACAAATTTGGGGAGACTTCATAAACAACAATTATGAAGGAACACGTGACTCTATGAGCAATTCAATAGAAAAATTGGACATGATGAGAATATGTATTATATGATGTATTGCAACAACATGGGTTATTCGACCCCAATGTTTCGAATTAAAATTTGGACCATGTTAAAAAGCTGATACAAACGGTTACAATGCTTTGTTTTACTTTTATTGAATGATAAGTTCCGGTGGTGATGAGGGTATCTGTTATTGTGGTGTCGAACATTTGTTTTACTTTTTCAAAGGGGCAGAGAGCTAATAATTTGAAAGGAAATTGATTCATTTTTTCAGATTTGGGTTTGTTGGCAGTGTTTGGCTGTTTTTAGGAGAGCGTCCTAAGCTATTTAAAATGATGGTGTTTCACTCTTCACTGAATTTCAATAGATTCAATGGTGGTGTCTCATATAGTTTTGTTCTAGAATATGATGTAGAATGTTTACATAAAATTTGGTTAGTCGTTTATAATTTTTTATAATGTTTACGTATAATTTGGTTGGTCGTATATAATCTTTCAAAAAAAATATATTAGAGTAACCTATGATATATTAATGCTTTTGAGCTTTCATTCAATTGCTTTAGCACTTCAAAATCATTATAGTATGAGACAATATTTTGTTTACAAATAATTTTGAATTCTAGTTCACCGATCCATCATTTACTGAGCTTTTTAGATGTGTATTTAAAATAAATAAAAATGTTTGCTCTTAAATTCGAGGCTCACTTATTCCTTTACCCGGGAAAAACACCTCCAATACGACTTTAGACATAGTCACACAACATACACAAACAGGTTCACCAAAATCACTCATTTCGTAGCTTAGTGAAGTAATGCATGTGACCATAAACCTTTTTATGATTTTCTTTGGCCCTATGTTCGGAAGGTGTTAAGCCCAAAGGCCCACCTATTTTCGAGCTTAGATCCTTGGATTCAGAAGGTGTTATGACCATAGGCACGCTTGTAGAGAGGCCCGCCTATTTTTAGCTTTTTTTCGAGCCCACATGTCCGTCATTTTGACCCAATTACCACATAACTGTCCTCTATCACTCGGCTTAAATCAAGTAAACAAAGATGATTAAGTAAATAAGAATGGAATTTTTTTAATATAACACATGCAACACACTTAACAAAATGGAGGAAAAATGTTTTAAAAACAACCCAAAAAACTGCACAAAACATGTACAAAAGGTGCACAATATTTACCCAAATATAGTCTGATCATGCACCCCATATGTACAAATACTTCCAGATGTGCACATCATTTGCTCAAAATATAGCCCAAAATATTTAAGAAAGCCAAATGACAAAAAAACCAAAAGTTGTGCAAAATTAGTATTATTAGGATTCCTGAAACTACATAAATATTAGTATCACTAAATCTATGCACAAATCAAACAAAAAATATGTGAAATATTCACTCTTTCTTGTTTTGAGTTTCAATGTTCAATTAATGCTAGTTTCAGTCATGTTGTAGGCTCCAGCGCCAATGGCACCTCAACCACTGTAATGTTACCCGTTTCTTCATAGTGAATCATCGGAACATGATGTAGCTGTCAATATAACACTACTTACTTGAGTAACTGTCAATATAACCCTCAGATAGTTTTTAGTACGAAAACAACCCTAACTAGTTGAAGAAAGAGGCAATATAAAATGACTAAAATGCCCTTTATCCTAAAACCTAAAAGTGTTAAGAGAGTTTTACCTTTGTACCACCACCACCACCAGCAGCTTGCCGCTGCCTCGCCCCCACCCAGCCAGCTACGTTGCCCCACCTCTCTCCTCCGGCACTCTAACCCTGCCACCACCACCTTACACCATCTGCCAGCCTTGACAACACCACCTTACACCCCCGCTTTCAACACTAGCAGCATCCATTACCACCGACTTCGTTGCTCTTTTCAGATCGGCGCATCCGGATGAGAATCTGAACCTCTTCCACATCGATCTCCACCTCCGATGAAGTCAAGCTCCTCAAGCGATGTTTTCTTGCATCCCGTCTACACCTCTGGCATGACGTGTTAGCCATTCTCAATTCAGCACGATGTAGAGAGTTCGGCGGAGAAAGACCAGTGAAGAAGAAAATGACGTGTCGCTTCACGCGCACACCAAAGGTGTGTGTAACGCAAGCGCTCAGCTCTATCATCATATCTTTTTTCATTTTTTAATTTTCAGAGGGGTAAAATAGTCTTTTTATTAAATTCAAACAAAAATCATCTGGAATGGATAAAATTGCACTTACATCAACTTTCTAGGGTTATATTTGCACTTTCAATTAACAAAAGGTTATATTGGCACTTGTGTAAACTAAGTAGTGGTATAAAAGTACTTTTCTCTTAAGAGAAAAGTCTCAGGAGAGGCGATCTTTCCTTAAACTTGTGGACAGTCCAATGTACTTTTTACCTTAAATATTGTATTTTTATATAAAATTTAGATATTGTATTTTAAAATTTAATACAAGTAATAATGTGTGTTTGAATGTGAAATATAAAAAAATATAACATAATTTTTTTTAAATTTCTAAGTTTAGTAATGGAATTTAACAAATGCAGTGTATAATGTAAAAAATAAGTTGACTGTCTATAACCTTATGGACAAGCCACCTGTCAGAAGACTCGTTCTACTCTTAATACTTTAACTTAATTTAACCTCTAAACACTTCATAAATTAACAAAATAGAGCTCTATCTAGTAGGATAAATTAAGGACTTACATAGTAATGTTATACATCTTAGGTATTTCTGAAATTGAGGAAATATCACCTGTAGAAGAAATAATATAAAAGAACAGACGCATAAGAATGACAAAATTATCAAGTGACATAAATCATGCTTAAAGATCCTGTATGTTTTTGTAATTTCAAATTAATATGCAATAATGTCAATATAGGTCATTCCACAACAATAATTTTAATGCTTTGTTAAAATAATTCTAAGTGTAGACCCCTAGTGACCCTGCACGAATGGGAGCTTCTATACATTAAATTTGTTTTAAGATAGTCAAGACAAAAGTCGATAAAATTTTTGTAAATTTGTATCACAAAGAAACTTTAAGAAAAGCAAAGACTACTTGTTTTCTAAGAAAAAAATGTTCTAGAACACGTATAAGTAAATGAGAATGAACAATTTTTAAAAATAACACATGAAACATGCTTAACAAAATGAAGGAAAATGTTTTTAAAGCAACCGAAAGATTGCACAAAACATGTCCAAAAGGTGCACAAAATTTACACAAATATAGTCTGATTGTGCACCCCATTTGCACAAATAATGTCGGATGGGCACATCATTTGCACAAAAAATATCCCGAAAGTGCACATCAACCTGAGAGAATGGTAGACTGGTCTTTCTTGATTCTGCTCAAAACTCATATCTCTGCGACGCACAACTCTAAAAATAAAGAATACAATGTACAACTATGCTAAGTAAAACATAGGAAATTGAGAATGGATAAAAGTGAATATAATTTTACCTGGGAATTTTATTGGCTAGTAGTCGTTCAATGTAGATAGTTTGCACAAGTGAAAACTCATAATTAGTTGAAATGGTAAACAGGAAAATCCAATAAATGTGACCTTAAGGTATTCTTTTGTTTGGATTATAAACAAATATATGAAGGCAATATTTTTCAGACATCATCTTCAAGATTCGGAATCGCAAATATGAGAAGGAAAAGGATTGATACATATACATCACTAATGAAAATAATAATAAAAAAGGTACATACATATAACCTCACATAAAAAATTCTCACTATAACCTGGGAGAAAGAGTGGCGCATACCTAAGGAGAAAGAGTGAGCCCTCTTTCTTCAAGGTTATACTAAGAATTTTTTATGTGATGTTATATGTGTGTGTGTATGTATTTTTTTATTAGTAATGTATATGTTTCAATCATTTTCCTTTTTAGATTAGCAATTCTAAATCTTGAAGATGATATCTGAGAAATATCGCCTTCATATAATTGTTTATAATCCAAACAAAAGAATACTTCAATGTCACATTTATTGGATTTTTCTATTTACCATTTCAACTAATTACGAGTTTTCACTTGTGCAGCCTATACAATGAAAGACTACTAGCCAATAGGCTTCCCAAGTAAAATTAGATTCACTTTTATCCATTGTCAATTTCCTATGTTTTGCTCAGCATAGTTGTGCAATGAGTTCTTTATTTTTAGAGTTGTGTGTCATATTGGAGTTTTGAGCAGAATCAAGAGAGACCAGTCTACCATTCTCTCAGGATGATGTGCACCTTTTGGGCTATTTTTTGTGCAAATGATGTGCACATCCGACATTATTTGTGCAAATGGGGTGCACAATCAGACTATATTTGTGTAAATTTTGTGCACATTTTGGACATGTTTTGTATAATCTTTGGGTTGCTTTTAAAAACATTTTCCCTTCATTTTGCTAAACATGTTGGATGTGTTTTTTTAAATATAAAAATAGTCCATTCTCATTTACTTTTACGTGTTCTAGAATATAGTTTTTTCTTAGAAAACAAGTAGTCTTGGATTTTCTTAAATTTCCTTTGTTTGTGCTACAATTTACAACATGGGTTATTCGACTCATATGTTATGTTCTGAATGAAAATTTGGACCGTTTTGAAAAAAATGATACCAATTGTTACAACGCCTTGTTTTGCTTTTATTGATGGGAAATAAATGAGCTTAGAATTATCAGTTTGTTTGGCTCAAAATTGAAAAATGAATCAATTTCCTTTAAAATTGTTAGTTCTCCACCCCTTTGAAAAAGTTAAACAATAGCTCAACACCACCATAACGGATACCACTACCACCACCACCACCGGAACTTATCATTCAATAAAAGCAAAACAAAGTGTTGTAACAATTGGTATCAACTTTCAACATGGTCCAAATTTTCATTTAGAACATTAGCTATGAATCAAATAACCCATGTTGTAAATTTGTAGTACAAACAAAAGAACTTTAACAAAAGCCAAGACTACTTGTTTTCTTAGAAAAAAATGTTCTAGAACATGTATAAGTAAATAAGAATGGACATTTTTTTTAAAAAAAACACATGCAACATGCTTAACAAAATTAAGAAAAACGTTTTTAAAGCAACCCAAAGATTACACAAAACATGTCCAAAAGGTGCACAAAATTTACCCAAATATAGTCTGATTGTGCACCCATTTGCACAAATAATGCCGGATGTGCATATCATTTGCACAAAAAATAGCCCAAAGTATTTAAGAAATCCAAATGACAAAAAACAAAAGTTGTGCCTAATTAGTATTATTAGGATTCTTGAAACTACGTAAATGGTTGAGAACATTGCAAGAAGTTTGAAAAAAAATGAAGGCAAAAAGTTGCCCAAGTTTACAGAAAATGGAATTGAGAAATAGGAGCCCTTGTCCTAATTACGTTTAGGTCACTCATTAGAAGCCCTCATCTTGAGAGAATGGTAGACCGTTCTCTCTTGATTCTGCTCAGAACTCCAATCTATGTGACGCACAACTCTGAAAATAAAGAACACGATGCACAACTCTGCTGAGCAAAACATAGGAAATTGACAATGGATAAAAGTGAATCTAATTTTACCTAGAAAGCCTATTGGCCAGTAGTCCTTCATTGTAGATAGGTTGCACAAGTGAAAATTCATAATTAGTTGAAATGGTAAACAAGAAAATCCAATAAACGTGACATTGAAGTTTTTTTTGGATTATAAACAATTATATGAAGGCAACATTTCTCAGACATCATTAATGTAAAAAAATCTTGTTCTTAATTTAAAAACAAAGCAGAAACATTCATACATCTAAAGCTATTAAAAGAATTTAGATTAAATTTTGTGAGTGAGGTCTAAAAATTTTATGTTGTAGGTAAGAGCTCGTGAAACTAGTATGAGTACCTCATTTCTTCTCCGCGATTAATGCCGAAGCCCACGATTAACGCCGAAGCCCACTAGCTTGAGTTAGTGAAGCAAAAACATCTTAACCTTGGGCCCCTGAAGCTTCACCCGGCTTATTACTTTGAGGTCTAGGGCCATCAGTTGATGGATGAGTGGCATCAATATCTTCATCCTCAACCCCTACAACTTCATTTTAAAGCCCTTGTATTATTTTTAGATATTGCGCTTCATCCCTCCTAGGATTAAGAATGCTCTGTAATTATACATGGCAAAAAACACACTATGTTAGTGGATGCATAAACATATATACATACGTTATACAATAGTTTACATAGTTTAGGGTTCATATTTTGGTGATGAATCCAAAAATAACTTGATATAGAAAGAAATCATTGATTTATTTGACCCAGGCTTGTGCGGATCCACGGGTAGGCCTAGGTCTTAATATTTTAGACTCGAATTTTTTTTTAAAAAAAATCATACCTATACCCAACATGTACCCTATGGGCCTAAAAGAAATTGAACATATACCTGACCCAATGGATCTATACCTTGTACGTCTAGATTGAGTCCTAGACCCATGTTGATGATGCATAGAAAAACATGTGTTTAGAACATGTTTTGAGGATATATATATATGTATATATATGTGTATATATGTGTATATATGTGTGTATATATATGTATATATGTGTATATATATGTGTATATGTATGTGTATATGTGTATATATATGTGTATATGTATGTGTATATATGTGTATATGTATGTGTATATATATGTATATATATGTATGTATATAAATATGTACATATATATATATGTATATATATATATGTATATAAATGAGTGTGTGTGTACGAATCGCTAAACTATGCACACATCAAACAAAAGATATGTGAAATATTCACTCTTTCCTGTTTCAAGTTTCAATGTTGAGTAAATGCTAGTTTCAGTTACCTTGTAGGTTCCAATGCCAATGGAACCTCAACCACTGTCATGCTGCCCGTTTCTTCATAGTGAATCATCGGAACATGTTGTAGACAAGATTTTCATATTTAGCCAAAATAATAATAATCGTAGTAATAATATGTGGTCCTTCAAATACAATGCCATGTAAGTATCTACCAAATTGACATTAAAGAAAAATTAATGACACACAATCTCTATGTAAAACAAAAAAAAAGTCACACCTCTAATGGACTAAATATATCACGATATTTGTTGACTATATCTTCAACACAGTCCACAAATTCCTGTAAGTTGAAAAATGAAGTAGGATATTGATATCGTGTGAGATATTTGAAGTGAATTCTAATTAACTAGGGTGACCCAATAGATGACATGCTACAAGTGAAATGCATTTTAGGTTCTTTTACCCGATTGGCATCGTTTCCATAAACACCACCTTGAAAGGGCGCCACATTCGATACCTCGTTATGGTCTCCTGAAACAATGATGATGGGTTTTGTCAATCACATCGTGGTCATTGTTAGATTATCAAGACAAAAGTCTATCAAAAGTTGTAAATTTGTAACAAAGACAAAAGAACTAATAGAAAAGCTAAGACTACTTGTTTTCTAAGAAAAAAATGTTCTAGAACTCGTATAAGGTAACTCAACTCTTGTAATGAAACTTAGCAATTAATACTTTAACTTAATTTTACCTCTAGACACTTCGTAAACAATTTTTTTTTAAAATAGACCTCTATCTAGGAGAATAAATCAAGAACTTACGTACTCCCTCTTTCCCACATAACCCGCACACTTACTATTTAGCAGTCAACACTGTCAAACTTTGACTACACATTTGAATAGATATATAAACAATCTATACACCTTTTAGCCAACTATTGAGAAAAAAATAGATATATAAACAATAATATCATCGTATGTAATATTGCTGAATTCATCGTAATAAGTAGTTTTCAAATATCAACTTTTTATTTACTATTATTATAAGTACTGACGGTCAAACATATTTCTTGAAAACCGTGAAAAAAAAAATTATGTGCAGTTTATGCTAGGACGGATGGAATAGTAATGTTATGCATCTTAGATTTTGCTAAAATTGAAGAAATATCACCAGTAGAAGAAATTATTTAAAAGAACATACACATAAGAATGAGAAAATTATCTAGTGATAGAAATCATGCTTAAGGATTCTGTATGCATTTGCAATTTCAGATTAAAATACAATAATGTCAATATCGATCATTCCACAACAACATTTTTTATGCTTTGCTCACATATAAGTATAGACCCCTCTAAACCTTGCACGAATGGGAGCTTCTATGCATTTAATTTGATAGCCAAATTAAGTAATAGAGTCATGTATGAAGCACCAATGTTTTAAGCCATCGTTCAGATATAAAGTCCAGCTCTCTTTAACAAAACATAAGTTGAACACATGCAACAAATGAAAAGATTTGAAAAAGGGAAGCAACCAGCGCCTGTTGCGGCACTGAATGCTATGGTTACTACCCTTTACTCCAAGGAGATGATAACATGATGTTTCCTATATGGTTGTATAATTTAACTACTAGAGTGACGCAACACCAACATAATGTAGGTTAAGAACGGATCTTAGGTGTGGAACTTGGCTTTAGAGTAGGTAAACAAATAGGCTTATGGTTGTAGACAGGGAAAACTATGGAAACTCAAGGAAACAAAGATAAATTTAGGAATCAATAGTAAACCCTTGGCGTCATACCTCGAGATTTTAGGCATCGCACCTACAAGTCAAGTTGTATCACACAACTCATAATCACAATGTCAATCGCAAGAAAAATATTAAACTCAGTCTGTCTCCCTTCCTCAAAAAGAGGTACATTATTTATAGTTAAAAAGTATTCCTATAGGAAAAGTAATTTCCCTTTAATTTCCCTAAACAAACAATGTCCATTCTAAAAACTAAAATAAAACATTATAAAACCATTATTAAATTAACTCACATTCTGAATTAAGAAACTAACAAATAAAAACCTTTTAAAACTATGAAATACTATTCCCGATTACTATACAAGTGAATAGTTTTATGATAAATAACTACTTGAGATCCATTTTCATTCCTCAACATTCTCACCGGTTTGAAAAATCATGACACCGACGAGTTTAGTTATGAATATTCTCATAAAGACCAAGGATTATAGATTGCGATTCAGAATTAGCAAACCACGGACAATCTTCACATGGATGTCCTTTCCAACAAACTAAATTCATCCAACGAATCAGATATTTTGGGCCGTACACTAGTTTATGAAAACTACATTTGAGGTCCTGAGACTGCATTGTTTATATTCACATAGAACTTTTCCCGACGTAGAACCCTAAATACTTGGTAGAGGTTATTAAGGTTCTCTTCCTTGCTTTTGCTATTAGTGGGACACCTCACAAAATCAAAATCACTAAATCACTAAAACAAATGAATAATTTCTAACGAAGCAACCTAAAAGATGTATAACCTGATAATCACCAAGTAAAAGCAAATCAATATGAATTTCAACTGCAAACAAAAAAATCATCTTTGAAAATGCCAAAAATCGTCATTCTTGATTTTAAAAAATAGCACGGATGAGAAAAATAAGGTAAAAAATGAAGTGACAGTAGAAGGACTAACCATTAACAACATTGACAAGCTCTGAATGATCCATCTTCAAGATTCAGAATCGCTACTCTGGAAAGGAGAAAGAATTGATACATTTACATCACTAACAAAAAAAATTAAAAAAAATGATGCATATATAACCTCACATAAAAAAAACTCTCACTATACATTGGGAGAAAGAGGGGCGCACAGAATTGTGGCAACACAAAAATTGTCGTAAATGAAACTCCCAAAGTATTTAATTCAAAACTTTAAGACTGCTGTGATCTTGCATGTTTATTGTTGTTTGACAGTAATTTTTTTCAGAAATAAAGAAATTGTAAAAATCATTAGCATTTAGTGGATCCAACAAATCCATAAAGAATTTAAAGCATGAGTTATGTTATGTTAATGAATGGATACGTGTGTTTGACCACTTTGACGTATCCAATGCATTAATTGTTTTTTGTTTTAACTGTTGACCAGAATTTAATCTCGACATATGGAAATATTGAATAGCTATTATGTGGAATTACATTGAAGGATAAATGTATGAGCCAATTCACACGCAGTTTCGACAAATCAAAGTCGTATGTTGAAAAAACAAAGATGAAATAGTCTATGTAGAGATTCAGGTCAGTACTCAAATCTAAAATGGTAATACTTTTATAGCAGAATTAAATTTATGTTCACGAAAAATTGAAACTATAACGAAGTACAAGAACACAAAAATGAGATCCACATTATTACTTATGCATAGTCTGTCAGAAATTATTTCATTTAATGTTAACACATAGTATTATCAAAATTCAAATATTGAGAAATGGAATGAACAAGAATTAACACAACTTACGAAATTAATGGAATCGCAAATTGCTTTCTTTTGTTGTTTGGTGCTTAAAGATCAATGAAACGAACGGAGTCACAAATCTTGTCTGCTTTTTTTATTTGGTAATGAAAAAGCTTTGAAATAAATTATTGTTAGTGAATGCAATGATTATGTTTAAATAGTCAATGGGAAAAAATCAACAGTATTCAGTGAATCCAACAAATCCATTATAGAAAGAATTTAAAACATAAATTATGTTATATAATGTTAATGAACGGATACATGTGTTTGAACACTTTGACATATCTAATGTATTGATTTTTTTTTGTTTTATCTGCTGACCTATTCATTCATAGGTCACCATATGGAAACGTTGAGTGTCTATCATGTGGAATTACATCGATGGATACTCTCCATTGCTAAGATATGTATATGCTAAAATTGTTCACTAGCATCATTTCCACATTCACGCATTGTTCAACTATCACAATAAAGAAAAGGATCAATTTTACCTTACCAGGTTAAGGTTTTGGTCAATCTTATCTTATCTTATCAGTCAAAGATTTTAATTAGCCAAACTTTTAGACATCATTAAGAGTTATGTTAGGTTGAGTTCTACCCGTACACATGTTACTTGTTTTTCTAACTTCGTACGAATTTTCTTCCAAAAATTTGAAGATGAAATTTTGAGAAAAGCATCAAAGTACAAGCTTTTGTTTCTTGTGTTGATGATAGCGGTTGAATTGAATGCAAAGAATTAAAATATTGATCGAACATTGAACATTTGTATTCTCTCTCTTTTTTTCTTCATTTTATCCAGGGAGTATTTAGTGAAAATTTCCATTTACATAACGAACCATTAACCAAAACTAACAAAAAAAAATTCATCATCTATAAAAAAAACCAATAGATCAAGTTTCCTTGAACTAGATGAGAAGATCAAAATACTCGTGTGCAAGTATTTCTAAAACTTTGCTTCATAATAGAACAAGTTATGATATCACATAATCATGTCCAAACTTTCAACACTATTTTTATTCACTCACTTGCCATGTGTTAGTATTTAACTGATTTTTCACCTCTCCACATAATTTTTTTTATTTTATTCGTCAAGTGACTACTTGTTTTCCTACTTTGCACTCAGTATGTACTACACAATTATACAATTAGAGCAAATTTGGGAAGACTTCATTAACACCAAATTATGAAGGAGCACATGACTATGAACATTTCAATAGAAAATTTGGGCATGATGAGAATCTGTATTATATGAAGTATTGCAACAACATAGTGAAAAATTGGATCATGTTGAAAAGCCGATACCAATTGTTACAATGCTTTGTTTTTCTTTTATTGAATGATTAGTTCCGGTGGTGGTATCCGTTATGGTGGTGCTGAGCTATTGTTTAACTTTCTCAAAGGGGTAGAGAACTAACAATTTTTAAAGGAAATTGATTCATTTTCCAGTTTTGAGCCAAACAAGCTGATAATTCTAAGCTCATTTATTTCCCTTCCCGTGGTTTTCCTTTCTTCCTTTCATTCCTTTCCTTTTCCCTTACTCGAACCAATGTCCCCCTTAGAGCTTCCCTCTTCGCCATGCGCAATTCTGAAATCAAACAACACGAGTACAACCACTGAGAAACTGAAGACACGTGCAGCGCAAAACTTAAAACCAAGATAAGTTGATTCCTATAGTTAAATTCGAGAAACTTGAGATTAGTTAGCAGGGAATCAAGTTTTACCTGGGGGGCTTGTTGAATGGTACATCTTCTGGGTAAATATCCTGCACGAGCGAAAGCTCTTTCTTAGTGAAAAGGAAACAGAAAAGGCCATGAAGTATACTGGGAACTTTTAATCAATCCAATTAACAGACATCTAAAGCTGAAATTCCCAGTTAAAAAGGTCCTCATTGTCAAAACGCCTTCATGTTTACAGGAGTTATAAAAGCCCTGACGTGTTTAGTTACAGCTCCGTATAACAGTACTCCATCCCATCCCATCCCACATAAAGCTAATAGATGTCTCATCAATTACAGTTTCGTTATAAGTAATTATAAGAAATCTTATT
Organism: Rubia tinctorum; assembly: GCA_032355605.1. Taxonomy (NCBI): domain Eukaryota; kingdom Viridiplantae; phylum Streptophyta; class Magnoliopsida; order Gentianales; family Rubiaceae; genus Rubia; species Rubia tinctorum. The sequence continues at coordinate 4,179,131 of JAULKM010000007.1, forward strand.
TCATGGGGGAAAAACAAGAAACAAGGCATATACCAAAGTGAAGCGAAGCAACAGGAAGCAGCCTAAGCTAACAATGTAAGATATAATCAGATAAGACCCACTCATAGGTCATAACAGCAAATATTATGTTGCACCAAAAGAAAAGGTAGAGCAACAACAATGCATATTTATAAGAACTAAACAGACACACGTACATCTTTCTAACCAGCCACCTCTTAATTGTTACATTTTCTCTTCGACCGTTTAACTTTCCTGAATAGCACTACTTTCAGGTTTCATCTACCCATAAAGATAGAGATACAATGTTTACCATATCAGCCAAATGAAGCAAGTAGATCGCGTAAACCCACCATTACTACTTTGGGCATAACCACTCGATAACTACTTTTAAGATTTCCAAATCCGTTCTTCACCCAGATCCCATATTACAATCCCAGTTGCTTCCGAAACATGACCATGTAGTAACAATGGTGCATTCATTTAAAGTGATGTCAGAATCAGGCGAAGGTTTCTTAGGCTACTGATCGTATGATGCAACTGATGAGGTATCGCATTTATTTCTTTTCTTGTCTCTAATGCACTTCAATCCTTCATCATGTTGAATATGAGTTTTCAGAGAGACAAAAAAGATAAATTGCTTCCAACAGGAGTTCTAAAAGTCTCCCAAATCTTTGGGGATTTGAGAAGAGCAACGCAGAGAATCCAGAAAAAAATAAGTTGATGATAGCAAAATCATAGTCGTCAAGGCCACCCAGTATAAAGGATGCAAGAGCACATGAAGACATGAGACTTAATTCCATGTCTGTTGAATTTTTAGACATTCAGAGCCAGGTAGAACAAATGGACTGACAGGCACTTACTTAATTCTCTTCACAGTGAATTAATTGGTGTATTACCTTAACACTTCACACTGTACTGATTAGGTTGATTTCATTGTTTCCATTAGTAAGGAACTGAATGTGCACACTTGTTGGTATTATAAATTGTTACCATGAAAGACCTTAAGACATCATAAATTGACGTGCTAAGTTCCAGGAATGTATTTTCCACCGTCAATCGATCAAAGCTACTTAGAATTTGGATGACTAATGAGAACATACATTGTTTTCTACACAACTAAGCAAAAACAGTCAAAGATCCAAAGCAGTTTGAAGTATCTAGATTAAGCTCTGTGAATGGGGCCTGAAAATTTTCATCAGTTCAGGAAAAGCTTGTCTACTTTGACTTTGTAAAAACTTATTAAAGGAAATGGACGACGCTAAATCTGATCCTTAGTACATACCTCATTTCTTGCCCTTGATGACTGGCCCTGTGTCAGCGAGGTGGCACCAATGACTTCGACTTGAATCCCTGGAGCTTCATCTGGCACATTATGAAGTCCTCCGACAGTTGGCAGCCTTGCAGGGGCTTGATTCGAAGGATCATTCTGAAGATCTTGTCTGTTAAAAGTTGGAAACAAATTGGAGTCTGAGCTGCTAAAAGGAATGTTTTTTTAATATATCATAAATGGAAACCTTTAGAAACATATTATGTCAGCAAATGTTCACTCGCAGGACTACGGCGTACAAAGTTTAGGGACAACATTATGCCCTAAAATTTCAAACCTACGCTGAATTTAGAAGCAACTGACTAGCAATAACAAAACAGAATGGGCAAGTTAGATCTGAAGAAGTATCAGAATTATTCTTCCAGCAACATCAACACAGACACCATGTCTCAACAAATGCTTTTAAGGATAGATTTGTTCCTGTCCTAAACTCAATAAAATATATCAGTAAACCTAGGTGCATCTCAAGAGAAAAATTAAACACATCAAATTCAAGTCTTTTACACAACGAGTAAGAATAGGAACTCCAGCAAAAGCAACTTTAAAAAACCACACTTTCCAGCTTCCAGTGCCAAACAAATGCTATTACTAGTTACCTCATGTGCTCCATACCAAATGGATGTTCAGTTGCAACATGAATACCAGCAGCATTGTAAACCATCTGAGCAGGCTGTAGACAAGAACTCCATTAGCTTAAAAAACTATGATACAACTGGCCCTTCTAATTCAGAACCATTAGTAATTTTCATACAGACAATCCATGGAAAAAAATGATACTTTATCTGTTCCATATATAGAGTTCTGTTTCTAGGCCTACTCTAGTTATACACTCAAGATTGTTCATGAGTAACTGAGGGGAAATTACTATGTAAGACAAGAAGGAATGACCTGAACTGAATTGTGCAAATCAGGGAAGCTATTAACATCTGCAGCAGAGTCAACTGATTCCTACAATTTTCCAAATAGAGCAGGATATTTACATCATTCAAGATATTAGGAATCGATGCTAATTGACAGGTGCAACAGACTTGATGACAGGCTACAGAAAGATCAATTTCTAATAAGTTATACCAGGTCTTGGAAGGTCAGAGTTGACCCCTCGCTATCCTCGCTTGATTCAATGATGATGGGATCTGCCAATCAAGCTATGGAAGTTATTAGATTCTTGAGTCAAAATCAATCAAGAAGTTGTACATTCGTAGTATAAACAAAGGAGCCCCAAGGACTACTTGCATCTATAAAAAGAGGTCTTTGGGGACTCATATATGGTATCTGGACATCTGTAGTTAAATGGAAATATTAAAAGAAAATAACAAAGAGATAGACAACTTTGAAACCACACATCAGTGATTCAGTGTAGCACTAATCAAATGACACTCCGATAAGCTAATTCTTTTATGTATTAAAAGAAGCGTTCGGGAACTCACATAAGGTGTCTCAGCATCTGTATTGAAACTGGAAAAGGAAAAGGAAAGAAAATACAGACAACTTTGAAACCACAACTCAGCAATTCAGTGTAGAGCTTAACAAATGATACTCCAGCAGTCCAGCTTAATTATTCCATCAGACACTCCATAGATCATTAAAAGGGACCTCAATCTCGGAGGACACATAAAAAACTTACAAAGCAAAGTTGTGCATCTTCTTAGATACAATAAAGATGAGAAAATATTGCCAACAGATGAAAAGAATAAGAAAATGATTGGGTACAGGTCATTCTTTAAGAGCCAGTGGGTATTTCCAGTTTGAGATAGGAATGCAATCTGGGTCAACAAATTTTACATTTTATCCACAACTAAATGGCCCACTCCTTCCATGGACCAAGCACATAGGGGAGCCTCTATGCACTAAGCTACTCTTTATGGAACATATTTTAAATTAAACAAGTGTTCTAGTCAAGAAATTATTGCATCTTCTAAGGGATTTGCAGGAAGAAAGACAACTTTGGCAGAACAATTCATGTCAATATTCAGATAAGGCCAGAATTCTATAAGCTAGTACCCTGAAGAAAGAATACAAAATTTGCAGCTGTGAATGCAACATCACACAAAATCAAGAGAATTAATTAACATTTGACTAGACAGTTCAATATGATATAGCATTATAAACGCCAAATACAAGGAAGAAATGTCAATTTCACTTCAATGCGAGTAAAAAATCATTTTAAGAATCTGGAACAAAATCGTTTTCTTTTAATTGAAAAGAATATAATTTTCATTTGAGTGATAAATTAGAAAACCCTTGAAGGATTTTACCTCAGTGA
>JAULKM010000007.1:4203683-4214026 GCA_032355605.1 Rubia tinctorum
GGATGAAGAAGGCGAAAGCAAACCAGAGAAAATTTCCTCGGGACTAGTATCTCGAATCGAGAATCTTGAGCAACAAGCTGTTCAAAGTGTTCAGCCAATTTGATATGGTTTCTGATGTAAGCTTGGAGGTTATCCAACCCATAGAGCCGTAACACGAACCATAGTTTCAGTGACCTGTTAATGCAGGAAGTTTGGCATGGCCAGAGGATGCAAGATAAGGGATCACTAACCAATTCAGAAAATATAACTCCCTCACGAGAATTTTAATGAAAGGATGTGTGAAAATTTATCGAGCATGATACCTGAACCTGCGCCCGAGAGGAATTTGCCAATCCTTGTAATCCACAACCAAATTTCCTTCTGAAGCCTAGACAATCATTCAATAAATGAAAACTTTGATACAAGAGCGAGGCAATTCATATCATATCATCGAGGCACAATGTACACAGACAGGAACCGATTGAAAGAACTCACTTTATTTTTGAGAAACTCGGGATTTGTTGACAGTGATTGAATTAGAGCACTTCGATCCTGTCAATTGGAGGAAAATAGATGAAACACAGTTTTCCATGGAACTTACTAGACCCGAAAAGAATAAACTACACAATGTGTTTTACTATAAGCATATGAAATAGTGTACCTTAACCCAGAGGGCTGAACAATCGAAGTTAGTCAGAAACCACTTATGGGCATTCATGTTGAAGGAATCGACTTCCTCAACACCATTAAGGTAATGCCGATTTTCTGGACAAACACAAGAACTTCCAGCATAGGCGGCATCCACATGAAACCATATACCCTTGCCCTTTTAAAACGACACAATTAACACAAATGTGGATGTAAGTTATAACCATGCAAAAGTAGCCCTTCAAATTGGTCCTCTAACCAGACAGAAAAGTTGTTTTCAATGTTTCAAGTTCAGCAGTTCACCTTTACAACATTTGCCAATTCAAGCAAAGGATCAACAGCCGTTGATGATGTACTTCCAACCTATAAGCATCAATATTTTTCATTATGAAGTTGTTATACACATGTAAGAAAATAAATATATGCACCGATTTGAGTCATAATGTCCTGAAGGAAGACAGTCTAATGCTTTAAGCAATAAGAAACTCAAACTACCATCACAAAATCACTAAACCAACCAACAATTACATATCTAGCCAAAAAACACAAAAATCGCATTTTCAAATCAGCAAACAAGGATAGTGACCATAATATGTTTCATTAGAAGGAAGACAATGAAGATTTAGAGTAAATTGCTACATGCGACAAGATACATCAGTTAAGCAATTGATAAAAATCAAAATTACAAGAGAATGACATTAAATTTTCGTAACTTACAGTGGCACATAAGAAGAAAGGTATCAAACCGAGCAACATATCATGTGTGATTGCTTCACTAAGTATCTCGGGTGAAAGAGCATAATCAAAGGAGGAATCTACTTTCAGTACTCTACAGTTCTCAGGGTGAATCCCTGCTATCTGTCGCAGAAGTCAAGAACTGAAATCAAAATTCGTTCACGCGAAATAAGATTACATCGCTCACATATTTACACACATAACCAATATTGAAGCATCTAGATTACCAATGTATTACATATGATAAAATCTCTACTGAAAAGTACTTAACATGTAATCTTCGGTTTTTTACTCCAGAAAAAGATAAAATGGAGATCCTAACCTGGCAAGCCTTTTTCAAAGCTGAGTGAGTTTGATCAGAAGAATAAACAACAAGCTTTCCAAGTGCATCCTTTCCGATACTTCTAAGAACTTTATCGCGAGCAGCCAAAAGGACAACTAAAACAGCTTCACTTGCCGTGCCTTGTATCACTCCACCACCTCGACCTGATACTCAAGAGTCAAGACTCAGTTAGAAAACCATTTCAAATAAGGCCAAAACTTTCTAGACGACGATAAAAATCTTATGACTAGAAGCAGATAGCATGCTCTCAAACTGAACATATGATTACATTTTAAATTACTAAAATGACAGCCGCCCGATTAACCATTCAGATACCTTCATATCCATATGATCAAACTGGAATCCTTACCTGTTGAGAGGAAATCATCAGGTAGACTAATCGCTTTAGCGAGCCAGTCCAAAACTATCATCTCCAGTTCAGTAGCAGCTGGAGAGGTGATCCAACTAAAGCCTACCATGTTGATTCCAGCACTGAGCATTTCTCCTAAAAATCCAGCTACACTGCTATTTGAAGGATAGTAGGCGAAAAAGTTTGGACTCTGCCAATGGGTTACCCCTGGTAAAATCTTTGAACGAACATCTACAAAGACAAATACCAATGTCTTCTAGTGTCAAGAATGCTTATCCATAGTACCAAGTTAGCTACTAGCCAACTATTATATTCAACTTTTAGTGTAGTCAGACTTATCACGCAATCTGAAAACATAAAGCTGCTCTCCACTTCTATCTCCTCATAGTATATTGCATTTCACCGAGTCTTTTGAACACTCATCCCTACTTCAGTGAGAAGGGATGTCCTAGGTAAAATTGCAAGCAAAAAGCACGAAACTTTACCGTTGAAAACGTCTTCCAACGAATCAGGACAAACCGGCGCAGATTCAGGCAAAAGTTCCCGCAGGTATCCAGGCTGCAGAGATAGGTACAAGCGTAATTAGCAAACGTTTTATCAGTAATTAATTCTTATGAAAAAAAAATCTCCGCGATTACAGTAAGATAAAAGGTCAGTATTCAGGAAAGAACATTAACTTATGCTTCATCCAAACCAGATTATATTCCCTGGACAGCAAATAAATCAAGAACATAAAACACACACACACGCACGCACACTTGTAACAATGTTGGAATGTGAAAGACAATGAAGAAAAGGTAAAATGAACAAAACGGAAAGATTAAAAAAAAACCTGAACTTGGCTGAGAACAGGGAAATCTTCGAGGTTCTTGTAGTAATCAGCGATGAAATCGACCATCTTGTGACCGTACTCTCGCAATTGCTCTGCGTCCATTGGCTTCAACTCGCCTTCCCCACCAATCCCATTGCCATTTTCCCTGGCACACCAAAAACCGCCCTGAATCAACATAAGCCCACAAATGCACGTAAATAATATTCTTACCAGAAATCATAAGATCAGGACACTTACATGGTATCAAAATCAAACTGGGATTGTAGTGAAAATGCAAAAGGCGGCCTCACTGGTGTTTTGCTTATATGAGTGGTGGCAGTGGGTGGACAAATTCAGACTGTGGATTGTGGGAATCCACGACAGATACCAGTATTTGTAATCCTTCCGATATTTAACATTGGCATACTTGAAGAATTTGTAGAATTAGTGGTTGAGAATTCATTGAAAGAATAAAAAGTAAATTGGGCAGATGAAAACAATCTTAGCCAAAAAAGGAAGTGTGTCAATATTAAAAAATCGGAGGGAGTATTTTGTACTGTAGCAAGCCAAAACGACAACGCTGGTGACTGGCGCGCAGCACTCCGCATGAAAGACTCCGCCGATTAAACCAACCACAAAATAAGAAATAAGAATGGTTAAGTGTACTTAACTTTTAATTTGAACACTTACACTACATAGTTGAAAAGATATTATATTTATTTAGTGATAAAGAAAGATATAATTTATAGTGAAATATAAAGTGAGAGAAAATTTATACTCCCTCCGTCCCAGCCCAAATTACAGGCCAATCATTGCATACCGTTCGAGAAATATTTTTGACCGTTAATAAGTTTAATTATGTATAATAACGACAAATAAAAAGTTACTATCAAGAAATTACTCGTTACGAATTCAACAATATCACATATGATTATATTATTTCTCATAAATCCGTTCAAATATGCGGTCAAAATTTGATAGAGAATAGTGTCATAAATTAGGTGGGTAATTTGGGCTGGAACAGAGGGAGTGGTGAAATACAAGGGTGGAGGTAGGAAAAATTTATTGCAGGGCCGAATTAAATTTTTTTGTTATTTTCTAAATATTTTTCTCATATTCGAGGGATTATTAGGAGCAAATTTCAAAACACCTCAAGTAATTTTTAATCTGGCAGGGTCTGACAGTCAAGATTTTCAAAATTACTTGTAATAATTTTCTTCCTAGCGGGGGCTAGAACCCCCTCTGTCACCCTCCTACCTCCGTCCCTTTTGAAATACAAAGTGAATAATATGATATTAATGAAAATACCATATTGCTAATCACCAATTAATTATGGATATATTTATATTTTCATTAATGTTGGTGTTAATATATAATTTCATTATATTTTTTTCATCTTATTTATCATCACTCATATATTATATTAGTGGATTAGACGTGAATATTTACTAAAAAATCAGTTGATTTTTTTCTTCAATATAAGTGGATATTGATTATTATGATTCCAAATGAAGTTTTCAAAATCTAAATTTGACCCAATATCAATTTTTAAAAGAGTTAATTTCTGAATAGACAGACCAGAAATTCAACTGCAATTTTATTTTTAAAAAATTAACAGGTTAAAACAATAAAAAATCGGGTAAAATTCGGAGTATTAAGTTATTTGAGTAAACTCACGCGCTTTTTTATTAGAAACAATACATATTTAGAGTAAAACATATAATTGAACTTGGATGTTTTACTCTAAATATATAAATTTTCTAATCAAAACTCAAATATTTCACTCGTAATTGATTTCAAAAATAAAAATATTTCACTTGCTATCACTACTACATAGTATAAACTCCTAATTTCATTATGTTCTAACTAAACTATGTCTTGCTGTTCAACAAATTCAAATTCTAACACTCGTTTACAATTTTTTATTTTTTTTAGATTTCAAATTAGTGTCTAAATTCTCCAACACTAAATTCAAACCAAATCCCCAAAATCCCGCTGATCACAGATGCACAAGAATTTCAAATAATGTTGTTAAGCGATTGAGCCTGACCCATCTCTTCCCGCTAATGGGCATTTAATAATTGGGCTATTCTATCGGGTCAGGCCCAACTAATGGTCCATCCCTATCCTCCGATGAATTTACCGTAGAGCAGAAAGAAGCAAAACCTATAAATTCCACAAAAATCAAAACTCTACCGGAAAAATCAACACTGACCGGAACCAAAATTCATTTGCACAGATACAAAATCGCCGGCGCCGGAGACGGCAGTAGAGAAAACCCAACAGAATGGAAGACGAGGCGGAGATATACGACGGCGCGAGAGCTCAGTTCCCGTTGAGTTTCGGTAAGCAAACAAAGTCCCAAACCCCTCTCGAACTCATCCACAAATCCACTCGCCGTGCTCCTCCCGCTACCTCGGGTTCGGAGACCTCGAAAAACCCGAAAACCGAGAATCCTTTTGGTTCCCTATCTTCTTCTTCCTCCAAAGCCTGGCTTCAGTCCCTCAAAAACCCTAGCTCACGAAATGGTGCCGTAATTGGACCGCGGCGGCCTTCCGATGAGGAGCGTGATGCGATTGGGCCTCCTCGCCCGCCAATGGGGAAGGAAGCAGAGGAGGATGAGGGTACCATGGTTGGGCCTCCCCGGCCTCCGCAGATTGCAGAGGAGGCGGAGGCGGAGGATGACGCGCCGTTAATTGGGCCTCCCAGGCCTCCTCCGGGCCCCGTAGAGGAGGATTCTGATGATGATGATATGGATGAGGAAGATGAAGACGATCAGTATCGGATTCCTTTGAGTAATGAGATTGTTTTAAAGGGTCATACCAAGGTATAAGACTTGCCTTTAATTCTTGTGTATTTGACCTATAATGTGAAGATTATGATTCCCTGGAGAACGTATGACTAATAAATATTGATTAGAGGTTTTGGATATTGCTGCTGTTTGGTTTTTTAATCAGTCAAGAGCCTGGGGGTATTATTTGATAAGCAATGACTAATTTGTGGTTCTGAGGATTTTGAGAGTTACTAATGTGATTGAGATTTTTGATTGAGTTATTAACTGTTTTGTCTGTTCGGCTTCATAGGTTGTTGCTGCTCTTGCAGTGGATAATTCGGGTTCCCGAGTACTTTCTGGAAGCTATGATTACACAGTTCGTATGTATGACTTTCAAGGAATGAATGCTCAATTGAACTCATTTAGGCAGTTTGAACCATTTGAAGGTCATCAAGTTCGTAGTTTGAGCTGGAGTCCTACGTCGGACCGCTTTCTTTGTGTGACCGGATCTGCTCAGGCCAAGGTATGTATGTGGTGTTATTATTATTTTGTGTCTTGGTTTACTTATTTTGAGAAAACTTGGACTTATCATGCTCTAAAACATTCTGTTTTTCAGATATATGACAAGGATGGACTAACACTAGGGGAGTTTGTGAAGGGGGACATGTATATTCGTGATCTTAAGAATACTAAAGGCCACATATCTGGATTGACTTGCGGAGAGTGGCACCCAAGAGCCAAAGAGAAAATCTTAACATCATCTGAAGATGGTTCACTGCGGATATGGGATGTGAATGTCCTTAATAGTCAAACACAGGTAAGAATGAGGACTTACCTTAAACTGCTCCATGATTCTTGTTTCGAATGTTTTATCTTTCTCTTACGAGTAGGGGTTATATTTTTGTTATTTTTTTAATACATTAATAGAAACTTCAAACTCGTGCCAAATGAATCTGGTTGCAAAGAGTTGCGCTTTTTGAGGGTTGTAGTTACTGGGAGAATATATCACTGCAGCGTTATATTTAGAAATTATGGAGAGCTGATCTGGAGATGCTTTTACATGTAGGTGATTAAACCTAAACTTTCACGACCCGGAAGAGTTCCTGTTACTGCTTGTGCTTGGGATCGTGAGGGCAAATGCATTGTAGGTGGTATTGGAGATGGCTCTATACAGGTAAATTCCCTTTTCCTCATTTGTTTTGCAAAATTTTCTCTTGAGGGTCCAAAAGCAAACCTATTGGAGATGCATCATTTTACGTTATGTTAAAGCCATTGATTAGAAATTCATTTCATTCTTTTTTTGCCCTCACAAAACCCGGTCCTCTCTTCCCTTGAACCCTGACCGAAGTTTTCTCTTAAGCCTCTTGAACTTTCTGGTATCCTAAAATTAATAGTTGTTGGAATGTTCTTTATACTAAACAAGAATGGAATGCAAGCAATTTTAGCTCCTGGTAGGGACGTGCCAGCTTTATTGTTTCTCACCTCTGTCCTGGCTCAGCTCCAACGGAGAAATTTTCTCTGAACTGCAATATCTCCCGGCTTGTGTTCACATAATCCATGTGGCCACTGTTCTAACTTGAATGATAAAATTTTCTACTTTATCTGCTTTCTCATTTCAGAAGTGTTTTATTTTGTAGAAAATTATTCCATTAATTGATTTTAGAACTGTTTATCACTGTGAACTGTCATTTTCCTACCATGATTTCTTACGCAAGCTTCTCTTTCAGATATGGAACATAAAGCCTGGATGGGGTAGCAGGCCAGACATAAATATAGCCCAAGGCCACTCAGAGGAGATTACTGGGTTCAAGTTCTCTAGTGATGGAAGAATATTGTTGTCGAGAAGTTTTGATTGTTCATTGAAGGTATTAGTGGTCTTAAAAAATGTTGCCAAGTATAGTCTCTCTCTTTGAAAGCTTCTCGGCCACTTATTCTTAAGCTAATAACTTGCTGAATGTGTGCCAGGTATGGGATTTACGGCAATTCAAAGAACCTCTTCGCACTTTTGATGATCTTCCGAATAATTATGCTCAAACAAATGTTGCATTTAGCCCCGATGAGCAACTCTTCTTGACTGGAACATCAGTTGAGAGGGATAGTACAACTGGCGGTCTGCTATGTATTTTTGATCGGGCGAAGCTAGAATTAGTTACTAAAGTTGGAGTAACTCCAACCTGCAGTGTCGTTCGCTGTGCCTGGCACCCAAGACTGAATCAGGTATCAGTTATCTTCTTTGATAATATTAACAAGGAGCATCATTTAGGGGGAATATAACCGTGGATTGTAACCTATTAAAAGGAAAGTAAGGAGTCCTCTAAATATACGTGCTGATGTAAAATTTAAAAAATCAAGTAGAAGGGTGCAGGTTACATATGTGTTTCACTCATTTAAGTGATGAAATTCAATAATCTAGATCTGCTGTTATGTAATCTTCTATTGTACTATTACTTGACTTGGTGAATTAGACAAATTAGGTTATAGATCTTCTGATGGTTCTCTCTTTTCCCCTTCACCGTTTTCTTCTCCTATGCAACAATCTTCAGAGCACCCTTACCCTTGAACTTTTAGGATTCTCTCAAGGCTTTCAAATGTATGAAATTCTTTCTTGAAGTGAAAACTAACCCTGTGCTGTCATGAGTACAGATTTTTGTCACTGCTGGTGATAAACACCAAGGAGGAACTCACGTACTCTACGACCCCACAATAAGTGAAAGAGGAGCTCTTGTTTGCGTTGCACGTGCTCCGAGGAAGAAGTCTGTTGATGATTTCCAAGTTGAACCTGTGATCCACAATCCTCATGCTTTGCCCATGTTTAGAGATCAGCCTAGCCGCAAGCGCCAGCGCGAGAAGATGCTCAAGGACCCTCTGAAGTCTCACAGGCCGGAGCTTCCAATGGACGGGCCAGGTCATGGTGGAAGAGTTGGTCAAACTAAAGGAAGCTTGTTAACACAATATCTCATGAAGGTAACTGTTGTACTCATATAGTATTTTCTCTCGTCTTAAAATGGTTTGGTTGATGCCTGTCTGTTTGAGGAGATTAACGTGGTTTACTGTTGCAGCAAGGTGGCTTGCTCAAGGAGACATGGATGGAAGAAGATCCAAGAGAAGCAATCCTCAAGTATGTTGATGTTGCTCAAAAGGATCCTAAGTATATCGCTTCGGCTTATGCGCAAACGCAACCCGAAACCATCATAAAATCATATTTCGATGAGAAGAAATTATGAATGGTATGAATTCGTCGTGTTGTAGAATTGATAGTGATCCTTGTATTACACATTTGTAGAGGCAAATTTTGTACCTGCTTTGCCCTTCACTCCATTCCGTTTTATTAAGAATCACTTGACCTTATTTAGATGTTCTTATTTAAGGCACTCAATACCACGAGCACGAAAGTAGGTTCTTTTTCATGAATGAAACTAAACTGAACTAATGAACTATAAAACAAACTAAGAAATAGTAACACACGACTAAATTAACTTAAATTTAAACAAAAAATTAACTCTTCTATTGGTGCAAAACAAAGTAGGCAAAAACTAAACCTTTTTAAACATTGACGGTGTTAAAATTTCAGTTACATGCAAGATTCTAGTACAGTTAATTAAAATTCAACTGTCTCAGATAGCTCCAGGAGAGAGCTTAATAAACTGCTCAAGCAGGAGAGAACACTGTGAACATATTTGCCTCTCTCCTTTCTTCTTTTGTATATTCCGAGACCCAATGTTTGGACTATCCGATACACTAAAATGCTTCACATCTATTTACAAAACTTCTCTCTTCGCTGAATGCATTTTTCCAAAGATCTGATGGTAATATCCAGCCATGAAAAAGAAAGATCGTGTCGAAACTCCATCAGTCCATTGGAGATATTATTACTTTGAGCTAATTTGTGCTTCTTGAGCTGAGATGACGAGCTTGATTTTGAGTCGTATGCTCATATTATCACAGCCGGGAGTCCGACAAGACACTGAACAATTGTGTCTCCACAAAGAGCTGCATAGGCCAAAACAGAAAGCTTCTCTTCATTGACATGTATGCAAGCAATAATTCAAAATTATAATCTTGAACAACTAAATGATTGGTTGGAGAGCAATGGAAATAGGAGATTTTAAATAGGATGATATGGGAACAAAGCTTTGGGGTTCCGGTGGCACATTAGGAAATTAGTGAAGAGGAGTTCTTATCAATCTGTGAAATGATATTTATCAGTCCGTTAAATGAGGCATCATGAAGAATTGGAAAAGACTAATTTGCAAGTCACACATTCATTTCCAGAAGAAATAAGAATGAACTAAAAAGCTGACAGATTTGTTTCTATTGGTTTATTAGGCTGCTTAAGTTGAAGTACATGGTATCCAAGCAGATATCGTTCTGCCAGTTGGTTTGATTCCCACCGACGCCTGCCACTTGGAGCTTGTCTTAGGCGGTTAGGCTCATTATAATGGTGAGCTGGGTGTCTTCTCTATTAGCTGATGATTTTAGCATTGCTGTGTGCAATGTAAAAAACCAATCTATGCATACTATTCTTCCTTAATTCCAACTGTGCCTATCTAATTATCTACTAAATGATAAAACGTAACGCTTCCTTATTGGTATTTGTCTGGTTATGATGAATCCCAAGGTTGTTATGCCGTAGAAGAAAACTAGATATATACTACAGAGTACTTGAAGTATTCCAATAGTTTCAGAAAAATGTACCTTGACAAAA
>JAULKM010000007.1:4237223-4248930 GCA_032355605.1 Rubia tinctorum
GATGGGCGGTGGTCCTCGGCTGCTGGCGGCGCACCTGGTTCAGATACTGGTGATCGTCGGTTGGGTGGGCGTTACCATGGGGACCTTGTTCTGGTTGCTGCACAAACTGAATCTTCTGAGGATATCTATGGATAACGAGACGGCGGGAATGGATCTCACCGCTCATGGCGGGTTTGCTTACAACCACCATGAAGATGATGACGACAGGCTCAAGCTTCCTTTTGCCGGTGGTGGAAGCGGGACGGCTGGCCGAAACGCTTCCGAGATGCAACTTGGTAGTTAGTGTTAGCATATGCTAGGGTTAGAGGTTTCAGGCTTTGCTTCATTGTTTTTCGTGCATGCCATTTGTAAAGATGAATGAATCACCAATTCAGCAATAAGAGGTTAAATTGTGCAGTACCCAAGGTTCCGTACTTATTGTATATGTGAATTGAGTATTGAGTATTGGTTCAATGTTGGTTCGGTGGTACAAACACATACTCCCTCCATAACTATTGGTGGTTAGCCTTTTCAAAGTCAAATTTAGTAAACTTTGACCACTAATATAAGCGTATATATATGTGATAAAAATATCATGTGATATATTGGTAGATTCATCTTAATATATATTCTAAATATCAACTTTTTATTCTGAATTGGTATACGTAGCTAGAGATATTGACGGTCAAAGTGGCTCATTGGAGACCGTGCTAGTCAAAATGGGCCAAAACTTAAGGGACGGAGGGAGTAATTTTTAATGGAAATGATCTTTGTAAGATCATATCGATGATTGCCGGTTGTAGGATTGTATCGTTATCGCTATGATTTCTCAAGTTTCAGGTAGTTTGTGAATGTGCGATTATAGTGGTTTTAACTATGGTGGTTCGTAGGTGGTCAAGATCTGATTATTCTTCTGAGAGCATCCTAACTATGCAAATGGATAAAGTTTGTGAGTTTCAATAGACACTTGTAACATCTCTTAATCTAATCATATTAGTAGAGTGCATGCTTAAGTTGGAAAAAAAATTAATCCCTTTGTGCAGAATCAAGATAATAAAAAAGAAAAGCAAGAAAAACATAACACGAATTTTTAACGTGATTCACTAAACATGTTACCTATCTCCACAAACAGTAACAAATTAATCAGTCTTCTTTCACAAGTAGTCAGGTAGATTACAAATTTCAAAATTACGTCGCATGTGATCACCCTACCAAATTACTGATTCAAAAGGGGTGATTTTAAGACCAGAATAGATTTCTACAAAACTCACACCATAACTATCTAACCCTCATCTATTTATAAGAGTTCAGGATGTAGAGTTTTTCAATTCATGTGTCTAACTCTCAGGATTCCCAATTCATAAAACATCCATATTGAGTTGTTCATTCATGAATCCAAAATTCTTACTATCTCATTAGTTAATATTTCGGATTTTAAGAGATACCAACAATTTTCCTCTCAATTCAAAATCCCAAAAACGGAACAAGAGTCATGTGTATGTTAGTAATGCAAATAGGCCATTTAGCCCAAAATCAATTTTCAAGGAAAGAATCTTGTTTTTATTCTTAGTCCCCACATGGGGAAAGGGATTGGTGTGGATTAAATATGGATATGTTTCACTACCATTTTGAGTGAGTAAGAGGAATGAAGACCCTTCCCGCCGCCGCCGCCGGACCGCACCTCCCGGACGTGCGAGGCGGGGCAGGGCGTCCTGAGCCCATATTATTTTTTTTGTCATGATTAGTTTGAAAGTCCAGTTTTATGAGACCATTCAAATAATCAAATTTTGTCTTAATTAATCCCTATTTTTCCTTTTGATTTTCACTCAGTAAAACCACGTTGGTAATTTTTAACAGATAAAATTTTAAACTCTCTAAACTAGACTTGTTAAAAATTGACCTGTCTTTTTAATGTGGTGTCTTGGGAAACGAACTCCTTGTTGAAACTTGCACAACAAGTTCGGCGAATTTCGTTTCAAAGACAGTGACTTATCACACTCATAGTTCTATTTAAAAAAACATTTTTTTTTTCAAATTCCTCTTCAAAACAAAACGTTTTCAATACAGTCTGTTCTTGAAACACTATTTTTGTTAAGACCAGTGACCGAACATTTTTTTCGTTCGCTGCTACTAATTTTACCGACAATGGAGACAAGCGTATATTATATAGATGCACAACAATTGTGTCAGGCATACCAAATGCATGGTGGCCATGCAAGATGTACCAGACAACTACAGATGAACAAGACAAGTGTCAGGCAGAAGTATCAAATGTTCCCAGATATCACCAAATAGAATAAATTCAACTAGGAAATGATTTATCAAACAGAACAGAACTGAAAGACTCTAACTCTCCCTCTATTTATAAGAGTTCCAATGCACATCTAGAGAGTCTTTCAACTCACATATCTAAAATTTGGAATTTTCAATTCATGCACCGCTGTTCATTCATGAATCCAAAACTCTTGACTTCCTCATTAATTAATAATTGGAATTTGAAAAGATACCCAACAATGTAATTTGATTGTACGTAATTTCCATATTTATGTACACCTACCTTTCATATGAATAGTGAGTTTATCCAATTATGTTTTGAATAGTTTAATTATGCGGCATACCGTTATTGTAGCCCACTATCTTAGCACAAAAAAACAAACAAACAAACACACAAGAAGGAAAGAGAGGAGTCGATATGAGAATCTTCATATATGTGTACGCCTACCTTTCATATGAATAGTGAGTTTACCCAATTATGTTTTGAATAGTAATATACCATCAGTGGTATGCATTGTATACCCGTTGTACCATCAGTATACCATATCGTATTCACAAGGATTGGGTTTTGTTATTGCAATCTTAGCACAAAATAAATAAACAAACAAGCAAACACACAAGAAGGAAAGAGACGAGTCGATCTGAGAATCCCCATTGTCGGGGAGCAGAGGATTGGTGGCGGGTCAATAACGGCGGATATTGAAGGAGGCGGGGCCAAATAATTTAAATAATTAGTATTTATCCCCATCTTCCTCAATCTTTTTTTATTACCTATTAACCCCCACCAACCGTTTGATCAGAATTTTGACCAAATTAGAACCTACTCTTGTCGGTCATGAGATCATTTTGGAACATAAATAAGAAACTTATATGTTTATGATTCAAATTTAAAATTTAGGTATCAAATTATGAATTTCAATTAAAAATTGGTATCATTATGAACATTTGCTCTTTTAAATAAGGGCAAAATACAAAACTAACCCTATTATTTTATGAAAGTGTCAATCTAACCCTCTATATATACAAATATAACTCTTTATACTTCAGGTAAGTGCACATATAACTTTCAGATAATTTTTAGTGAAAAAATTACCCTAACTACTTTTTATAAGTGCAAATATAACCCTAAACACAATATTCTTGCAATGACTGGTCATTTTCGGCCATTGACCGACAAAAAATGATCAAAATACCCTTTCAGCCTAATACAAAAATTTAAAAGACAAAAATGACCCGTGCAATGAAAGCATACTTCTCATTTGTTGAAAGTAACCCCTCTCGCCGTCCCGTCAGCCTTCCCCTGCCACCACCAGCCACCCCGTCCGTTAGCCTTTCCCCTGCCACCACCAACCACCCCTCTGCCACCTCCTATGTTGTCTTTTCTCCCCCAATTTCTCTCTACCTCGCAAAGAGCAAACCCTCGATTACAGACCTAAAACCACCAAATCCACATTCAGTAACCACACCCAACATTAGAATTAGAGGTTTCCGGCGACTTCGTCGATAATCCTTTGTTATGTCGAGAAATTGGTATACCGAAAATGTAGGAGCTGCGAAATGGTGGTGTGCATTGGCGATTCAGAGAGTAGAGCTAGTGGAAGTTTTCTCTCGGTTGGAATGGAGCAGCGTCGGCTATGGTGGTGAGAGGTGGTGCATGGAGTTGTCGGCGTCTGCTATGGTGGTGAGAGGTGACGTGTGGAGCTGTCACCGGCGTTGAACTCGGTCGGGATTATTCTCGCCGGGAAAAGCGGTGTGGCTGAGGTGCGAGTGTCAACGAGCTCCAGCAGTGTCGTTGGAATGGTGGGTTGTCAAAAGCTGGTTCGCCGCGGTTCGGAGAGATGATTCAGATGCGGGCTGGAGTGGTTCCACTTGAATGATTCGTCGGCTCCTAGTGGTGCTTCCTCCTTCCGTCGGTGTGGAGTTGTTGCGTATTTGCTGGCGATGGAGCTGAAGGTGACGAGTTGCTGCGTTCCGCAGGATATCTGCTATAAGAAGTTTTATGCTTCGTCGGGACCAAGAAGGAGAGCTGCTGAGCGGGACCAAGAAGGAGAGGTCAATTAGGGTTAGGGAGTTTGGTGTCAAAATAGTCAATTCATTTAGTTTTTATTTTTTATTTTTGGCAGAGGGGTCAAATTATCTTTTCACCCAATTACAATCTAAATATGTCGGAAAAGTTTTATATTTGCACATACACTGCATATTTAGAGTTATATTTGCACTTTAAATTATCACAAGATTATATTTGCATTTATGTGAATTATATAGAGATATAGACACTTTTCTCAAATCTGAAAGTATTATTCAAACCCTAAGGTTTTTTATAAATGTGCCGATATAACTTTTTCACACTATTCCAACATTGACTTAGCCTTTTTCGACATTGACCTTATCTGAAACGACTAAAATGCCCCTAATATTAAAACTAAAAATTGATTGACAAAAATATCCCTCTCCTTCTTCATCTTCAAAACCACCACCACCGCCGTCAAGAATCTGGAATTTCAGTGCCTCACCACCTCCACACCACCTCCTTCTTTAAGAG
Source organism: Rubia tinctorum (assembly GCA_032355605.1). NCBI lineage: Eukaryota > Viridiplantae > Streptophyta > Magnoliopsida > Gentianales > Rubiaceae > Rubia > Rubia tinctorum. Next base: position 4,242,019 of record JAULKM010000007.1, read on the forward strand.
CTGATTGCCCAATTTCCCCAAATTTCTTCACTTTCGACCCGACCCGATCAATCGACCCCCGGCAAAGTAATCAATGGCGGCATCGCGGCGTCTACGAGACCTCCAATCGCAGCCGGGAAACAAGGTGGACGTGGACTGCTCCCAGAACAATCCGCAATGGGCGTCTGCGTCGTACGTAGTCTTCATGTGCTTGGAGGGCTCCGGCAAGCACCGCGGCCTCGGGATCCACATTACCTTCGTCTGATCCGTCACCATGGACTCTTGATCCAATATCCAGCTCCGCAAGATGGAGCTCGGCGGCAAATTGGCCTGGGGATGCCACAAACGAGGAGCGCCACCGTGAAAAAAGAAGAGGATTACGACCAAAACAATAAGAAAGACTATTGTACTGGCTTTGCCCTACTGCAATGGCGCCGCCGCATTTGCCCAATTGCTAGTTGAATTATTAATTGTACTGAGCTTAATGTTTCAGCAAATAAGGTACATGATTAAAAGGGCAAAAGTTTTTCTTGGGTAATATAGTCTTTTCCAATTCTCTAAATTTTGTATATTTTTAATCAGGGTATAATAGTTAATTCATAGAAATCCGATCAACTTAAGATTTCCAGGATTAGATGGACACTTTTGACTAAATAATAGGGTTAAAATTGCACTCACATTTTACAAGATTATATTTACACTTTCAACAAAAACACAGGTTTATTTTACCACTTAACTCTTCAAATAATTTAATTGCGTAGGATAGTCACAAGACTACACTTACTGTCACAAGGAATGCATTTTGTTATTGAATGACATGCACGACAATCATAGTTTCAGCACACAATGTTCTTGCAATCTTAGCTCAAAACAAACAAGCTAACACACGAAAAGCATAGATAGGACAACAGGACTAGGTTCCGTGTCGTGCCGGAGCCACATTCACCACGGCCACTAGTGCATGCTTAGGACGACACGCAGGCAAGCTCCTTCGTGCATGAGATCGAAGGCTCCGTTGATGTCCTGAAGAGTCATATTGTGGGTGATGTACTCATCAACTTTGATTTCCTGCAATGTTTTCAAAATGCGTAATCATCATCAGTGAGTGAGTGAGTGAGTGAGTGAGGAAGGAGAAAACTGATCTAAAACATTTCTACATCTCTTTTGCGCACCTTCTTCATGTACTTCTCTACAAGCCATGGAACTTGCGTGCGACTCTTGAACCCACCAAAAGCGGTTCCTTTCCAAACGCGACCGGTCACCAGCTGGAATGGACGAGTAGCGATTTCCTGGCCAGAAGCAGCTACGCCCACAATGACTGAGGTTCCCCACCCCTGGAATGTATACAGTAAATGACCGGTTTATGTGCATGAACTCGGAATGCAAGAAAGATATTGAGACGCCAACTCTATTGCAGTTTTACCTTGTGGCAGCACTCTAAGGCGGCTCTCATGAGAGAGACATTTCCAACGCATTCAAAACTATAATCCACACCTCCATCTGTTTGGTCAATAATAACCTGTTGGATAGGTTTCTCATGATCCTTAGGGTTGATGAATTCCGTCACACCAAAATTCTTGGCTGTGTGTATTTTGGCAGAGGAAAAAGGAAATGAGACCTATTGTCTGATAAAACTATGTACCAGCCAACCAAATGAAGTATATTTTAGAAAGTTTTCCAGGAATCAAAGATGAGATTCAGTGCTATCACTTCAACAATAACTGAGAGTTTGATAATGGCTCGGAAGATTTCCAACCTAAGCTAATTTCTGAGGCTAATCAAGAGGAAACTACAATAAAAAAGATATATTATCAAGTAGTAGTTTATGCAGAGGAAAGTGGAAGAGATTTTACCGTACCTATATCAAACTTTTTACTATCAATATCTATGCCAATAATTCGGGCTGCACCAGCAGTTTTCGCACCTTCAGCAACCTACAAGTTAACAGTGAAATTATTCACAAGAACAAAAAAACAATATGATTTCAAGGTAACAGACTAATCTTTCTATGAGAAACTTACAGCAAGCCCCACTGTGCCTAGGCCAAAAATAGCAACATTTGAGCCAGGTTCTACCTTTGCTGTGTTCCAAACTGCTCCAAGACCTGAAAGGCACACAAGAGAATAGCTACAGACTCATCAACCAGGAAAATCGTTTGCCTAACAAGGTACGCATCAACGCTCAACCATATCTAATCAGTGAAAATTCATATGAAATTAGAGAGTGGAAAAATGATCATTGCCGACAAACTCAAAATATAGAATCATGGAAAAGAGGGAAAAGAAAACCGAGAAAAGAGAACATGCAATATGTACTAGATTATCCTTGGGACAGAAAATCCACGTGCTATATAATAAGCTGGAAAAGTTGGAAACGCATGCCCAGTGGATTAAATGCGAGAAGGGTAAAAATTAAGTTGCAATGGGAGAAGCCAAGTGGCCTATGAAGTTCCTCAATATTAACATCAATAATAAGTGTTTCGAACATTCATCTAAAGACATCTCAATCAGATAGGATCACTGTACGAGTCATGAAGTACCATACATAACAATAGCAAATAATAACTAGAAGGAGTGACATAGAGGCTTTACCAGTAGCAACTCCGCATCCCAAAAGACACACTTTGTCCAAAGGAGCTTCAGGCACAATCTTTGCAACACTGACATCATGGACAACAGTGTACTGACTGAATGTGGAAGTTCCCATGAAATGGTAGAGAGGTTTCCCATTTATAGAAAACCGACTCTTGCCATCATTCATCATCACTCCAACTCCCGTAGCAGCCCTAACTTTGTTGCAGAGATTAGTCTTTCCTGATTTGCAGAACTTGCATTCTTTGCATTCTGCTTGGTAACAAGGGATAACATGATCCCCTGGCTGCACATCAGTCACACCTTCTCCCACACTTTCCACTATTCTGCAATTTAAACACAACTGTAGGTAAAATAAAAGCATAAAAGAAACAACCTACTCCTACACCAGCATTTCAACCAATCGAAAACATCCAAGCAAAGTACATTAAACCCAAAAAACTTACCCTGCAGCCTCATGACCAAGAATGCATGGAAAGAGACCCTCAGGATCCTTCAAAAGAACAACAGCAGATTAGAAAATGAGGCAGCAGATTTCAAGCACCCTATAAAAAATTGTACCAAAACAGAATCCTAATTTGTTTTTATTACTACTATACTTTATTTTTCCATGCTAATGTAGACATACTGCAATTTTTTGCTTGATATGTGACATCTAGTCCTTGTATTTTCGAGATAACTGTAAACTACAAAATTCATTACTAATAACAAATCATCTGAACAGAACTGAATCCAACTGAACAGGCATTAAGTCCAAAAGAACGGGACTTAGAACTATTCACAATGAACAAATGATAGTTGAAATTAACTCTCCTGCTTTATGTGACAGAACGACTGATCAAAAACTCTACCGAGTCTAAATCACGAAAGATCAGTCCCAATCAAAACCCTAGCACCACTGCACAACAAAATGCATATCCTTAAACTAAGAGAATCGCAGCAATTCCAGAGTACCTTGCCGCTCCACGTGTACGCGTCGGTGTGGCAGAGGGCGGTGAAGAGGATCTTCACGCGAACTTCGCCGGCTTGCGGCGGAGCAACCTGCACGTCCTCGATCGACAACGGCTTGTTGGGTTCCCAGGCCACCGCCGCTGTTTAAGAAAACTCCGGCATCACTTCCGGCGAGATACAAACAAATGAAGAATTATTGAAATGCGTTTTTTTTCACGGGGACCCTACCTTTGCATGTGATGACTTGACCTTGTGTCGCCATTGTTGCTCTCGTTCACAGGATTTGCAATCGACAACAGTGAAATGTTTTTGGGAAGGGAGTGAGTGTATGATTAAATTGAGTGCCGATTATATCCCCTTCGCAGCCGTAGCGGCAAAAGTGACGACAACTGGGCCGGACAAATATAGGCCCAATTCTTCTGCATTCTGTATTTGGGCTGAAATATACTGTATTCGTCACTCAAAACTATTCGTGTCGTACTCGTGCCTTATTTTCGTATCGGATAGGATTTAAGATTCATTGTCGTGCTCATGTCTAATATGTTTCATGTTGTATTGTGTTGTGCCTTTAAAAATGAAAGTCGGACCATGATCCACCCAAGTGTTTAGTGTTTACCGTATCTTATCATATCCGCCCTCCGTATTATAATGTGACGTGATCGATTGTTAGGTTTGAGGTGACAAACTAAATTTTATCTTTTTTAGAATAAATACTTGAACACAATATAAATTAAGTTTATATATTAAGTTTCTCTAATTAGTTTTATATACATATATATTATTAGAATGAACTATCAGCTTAGACGAAACGAAAGGAGAAGCAGCATACTCCCAAACACAATTCTTGAATGGAGTGTAAGTTGAAATTCCACTTTAGGTGGCAACATTATGCAGCATGCATGGAGTAACACATTACTCCAGCTCAAAAATATAAACGGACCAAATGACCCAACAACGAGTGCCAGATAGCGGGGTATGGGCTTGTAAGCTCCATGCCCGACCGGGCCACTTTGTCACGAACTCAATTTCAAATTGTGGATAAAAAAGAGTCAAGATACAAGATTTGAGAGTAAAACTCCATAATTGAGAAAAAAACATCAGAAGTTTGGATGAGAAGAGAATCAATTGTGATATGTAATTTTCACATAACTAATAGATATCCTAACACACTATGAATGCTTGGCTATATAGGAAGTAGTAACCGCTTTGTAACTAATTTCAGTTGGTAATCGTTGAAAGGATTGGACCTGAGCAGTTAAGCTGCGCTCTTTCTGTTTGCTACACATCTATTATTGTTTGGAGCTTTTGAGTTTACCCATTTACTCTGGGGACCATGACACATTTTAAAGCTAGCCTGCTTGCCTTTGAGTCGGCCCATAAGTGTGCAGGTCGTACCATGCCCATTATGTTATGATCCTTGAGGATTAAATTGCATTTTTATGCAAGAAGCGATAAAACTGAGGCAACAGTTCAGAAGAGGGGATAGCGAGTTAGGATTCGACTTCATCATCCAACAAAAAAAATTGAGGTTATTGAATTGACAATTAAGAGCACTTGAAAATAGTGAGTATATAATTCATAGGCTAACTTCAGTTGAGTTTTATTAGTTTGTTAATCCATTTTGTGCAATTTGAGCTGTGTAATTTTACAACAAATTCTTTCTCTTCCAGCTCTGATTGTTTTGATAGTTTGGTTATTGTAATTCTGATTGCAACATATTACGGGCTTCTGCATAGAACTCTGACGAAGCCCAGCATATGGTCTCATATTTAGATTTTCCTTGAACTTTACACGCTTGGAACGTACTAGCCGAACATCATGTCAGACTGTGTTGTAAGTGGGCCGAAAAGTTAGATCACCCACCAATGATACATTTCATTACAATCTTACACTATTATAAGGGAGGGGGCATCTTCTACTAAGAGGAGCCCGAATTCCACTGAATCAAACAATTTGCTTCTTGTTGGATGATCGGTTGTTTCCATGTTAAAATTATAGAGAAAAGTGTTTTTATAACCTTTTCTAGTTCATAAGTGTCAATGTAACCTTTTGATAATTGAAAGTGTAAATATAACCCTAGATAGTTAAGGTAAGTGCATATTTACCCATTTCGGTAACTTTTAGTCAGAATTAAGTTGAAAGACTCATTTTTGATCCTATGGAAAAAACAGAAAATAAGTTAAATTTACTATTCTATCCCTTCTTCGTTTGTTTCTTTCTTCACAATTCTCCCGCCTTCTGTGTTAACCTCTTTGCTTCTTCGATTTGTTTTTTGCTTCTTCTCTTCGACCACCATTTTCGCTTCTACTTCGATTTTTCTTCCCTCATTTGCTTCTTCTTCTCTCTATTCTTCTTCAATTACTTCTTTGTTGGCTTCTTCTCTAAGATTTCTTTGATTCTGTCATCAGAGTTTCAGCGGGGGTGGTGGTGCTAGGGTTTCGGTGGTGAGGGTTGGGTGTCGAGCAGCGAAGGTGGTTGTTCTAGGGTTTGGTGGCGGGGGCTGAGCGTCGAGCGGCGGAGGTGGTGGTGCTAGGGTTTCGCTTGTGGGGGACTGGGCATCGAGTGGCGGAGGTGTTGGCGGGGGTGGTGGTGCTAGGATTTCAGTGGTGAGGGTTGGGTGTCGAGCGGCGAAGGTGGTTTGTTCTAGGGTTTGGTGGCAGGGTCTGGGCGTTGTGCGGCGGAGGTGGTGGTGCTAGCATTTTGTTGGCGGGGAACTGGGCATCGAGTGGCGGAAGTGTTGGAGGCAGTGGTGGCAGGAGGGGTGGTGGTGGCTGGTTGGAGGTGGTGGAGGCAGTGGTGGCAGGTGAAGGGGGTGGTGGTTGTGGCTGGGTGCAAGGGGTGGAGCTAGTGGACTAGAGTTTCAAGGTGGAGGTGGTGGAGGCAGTGGTGGCGACTAGAGGGGGGTGGTGGTTATGGTTGGGTGCCGATGAGAAGTGATAGTGGTGGTTGGCTAGAGGTGGTGGTGTTCTGGCAGTGGAGGTGGTGGTCTGAGGGCAAAAATGTCCTAACACTTATAGATTTTAGAGTTAAGTGCTAAAATGACCCCGTGTTTTGGTCGAAAGTGCCAATATAACCTTGTAAAATCTGAAAGTACGATTATAACCCTATTATTTGCTTGAAAGTGCTAATCTAACCCTGAAGACTGTAATTTGGCCGGAAATACATGAAATGACGATTATACCCTCATTTAAAAAATTAAAAAAATACATAAAAAGTAAAAGGAAATTTATACCCCGCACCAAGCCCAAGCAATTATTTTCTCCTCATTCCGATTCTAACAACTCATATGCCTCCTTCTCTGGCCCATTCTCCGCCCAACATCGGAAGTAGGTGGCTAAGATTCGAGGAAACGGCGGCCTGGGCGTGACTGAGGGACGGTCGGGGTGGGTGG
>JAULKM010000007.1:4270000-4285268 GCA_032355605.1 Rubia tinctorum
ATTTGAATGTGAAATTTAATTTTACATTTTCATTTTTAAAATTTAATTTCGTTTTTTTCATATTAATATTGTGTGAATAAATATATTTTTTTCAAATAAATTAATTTTGAATTTTTCCCACCTTTTCCAGTTTTTTCTAGATTTTTCACAATTTTTTTCAATATTTTTCAAATCAGAATTTTTGAATTTTTTTTTTAAAAAAAATTTTCATTAGGGGACACGTGGCCCATTACATGGGTGACACGTGTCCCCTGGACCAGTCTAAAATGGTAGGCTAGGAGAGTTTCCTGCGCGTGCATGTGGAATATTGAGAGAATGCATGTGTTTTGTCAGGGAACCGGTTTCTTGATCGGTTCCCACACAAGAAACTAGGGACCGATTTTTTAACTAAAAATCGATCTAGAAACCATCACTGTGGGTGTTTTCGATTTCTAGAGCGTTTTTTAAAGTTAAGAAACTACCATTGCACATGCCCTTAGGCCCTTTGATGCTTTGCTTTTTCTGAAAGCCTTTGGATGCCGTGCCTTTCCTCAGTGACCTTGGACCACGTCAGATCAATATACTACATGACTTGTGAGTTGGGCTGGTCAACTTAAACCATCCACAAAAAGAGAGTCTCAAGTTGATGTTCCTATTCATAGTTGTCCATCTCATAATTATTGATATATTTACTTTTTCAAAATCAAAATTTATAAACTTTGATCATAAATATCAATTTATATATTTATGATAAAAATAACATGTTAAATCTTGTTAAATTCGTGTTAACGTCTATTTTCTAAATATTATTTTTTATGTGAAAGTGTTTTATGTAGCTAGAGATATTGATGGTCAAATATGATCATTGAACACCGTGAAAAAGTAAATAGGCAAATAATCTTGGGACGGAGAGAGTATTTGTTAATGGATAGTCCAATGATGAAAAAACTTCATTATTTATAGTTTTAATTATAATTATTTATATGTAATGATATATTTTAAAATTATAAAAAAAATTATTGCAATAAATAAATGTCAAATTAACTCATTAATTGCATCTTATATTATATAATTATTATTATCTAACAAATAGTCGGTACTCCCTTTGTTTCCCTATTATTGGCACACTTTCCTTTTTGGATTGTTCCTTTGTTATTGACACATTTTTAATTTTTTGTAAGATTTCTTCAATTTCATCTACTCATTATACATTCAATTTCATCTACTCATTTTCCAAAGGGAGAGATTTGGATATTTGGATTATTACGGTGGTTATGTGATTTCTGAATTTCTTTGTTTCTATTAATTTGGAGTTATGTATGTTCCAACATAAGGGTTTCTGGAATTCGGATGACTATGTATGATGAAAGTTTTTTTATTTTGGTTTTATTAGTCCAAATTGGTTCGGTCCACAAAATGCAAAAGGGGGAGATTGTACAGTCATATGCATCTAATGGATTAATGTGTTGACATTTGTGAAATAGTGATTAAAGAAGAAAAATATTCCATGTTGGAACATACTGCGCAAGTTCAGATTTATGATTAGAATATTGCGTTGGATTTGATTTATGGAAACTTGGAGATTACACAATATTTAATACAGCCGTGAAGAAGCATAATGGAATTATGAAAATCCATATATTTATGCAATTGGATTTTATGGAATATTATGGGATATTTGAGATAAGAAAAATCCCTTTATTTATGGAATTTGGATATGCTTCAAAAACAGATAAGGAATAGGAATATTATGGAGATACTTATGGAGCATTCTGATCTGCATGTGGACTATAAATAGAGGACATTAACGGCTGCAAGAGGTACAAATTTAATTGAGAAAATCTGCACATCAGATTTCTATTTTCCGAGAGCTTGACGAGAGCCAGATTTTATATGTCCCAACATACATGACATGTGATCAAGTTCAGAGTCGTATACCTTAATTCCTCGGAGGAGGAGATCCAACTTCGATGAGTTTTGAGGTCAGAGAGAGTCTGATTAAGGCGGGTCGATAGCAAGAGGAGATTGCAAAATCCACACGTTAAGAATGAGAAAAGATAAGTATAGTTGTATGGTGTACTTTGTACTATATCTTTATGGTTAGTGGATTTATTATGAATTGGGCCAGGCCCCGCAGACGTAGGTGGATTTCACTGAACTGCGTAACCAAGTTGTGTGTCTTGTGTGCTATTTACTTTACATACTTGGTCAAGTTATGATATGTTGGAATATAGGTCTAATCGTTAAGTTAAAACGGTAAAACCAGTTTTTCAGGGAGTTATCTTTGGGTTTGAAGGCGAAGTTCGGAAATTGATGGAGGAGGCACTAGTAGAGGCAGCATTTCCGAGTTAAAAAATATCTTTAAATGCAATTCAAAATTAATGAAAGGTGGTTCTGCCTTTAATGGAAATCGATTAAAGGCGGTTCTGCCTTTAAAACCGTCTTTAATCGAGGTTTGAAAGAATTTTCGAGTTCGGAAATGTTTTCCTAGGCCACATTTTCATTTTAAAGGCGGTCCTGAAGGCAGAACCGCCTTTAATGGGCTCAAACCCACATTTAGTCATTTTTGGTCCAATCCCATGTGTGCCTTTAATTCATTTCTCTCCCTTTAAACCCTAATTCTGTCTAATTCTCTCCCCACCCCATACCCCAACCCCGCTGCCTCACCCTCCCTCCGTCACTCAGTCCCCGCTTCACGTCACCCTCCACCCACCTCCAGTTTCCCTCAACCCTCACCTCCCACTCCAATCCTAAGCTCTCCGCCTAAGCTCCACCGCCCACGCACCCCTCTGCTTGCCTAGGGTGCTCTCCGCCGCCGTTAGCCCCACCATCCGCCTCTAGGCTCCGATGCTCGCCACACGATGCTCACCTATAGTTCTCTCCACTGCCCACGCCACCCCTCCGCTTGCCTAGGGTGCTCTCCACCGCCGTTAGCCCCGTCATCCGCCTCTAGGCTCCGATGCTCGCCACACGATGCTCGCCTAGAGTTCTCTCCGCCGCCGCTAGCCCCTCTCTTCGCCTCCAATCTCCGACGCTCACTACACGACACTGGCCTAGGGTTCTCTCCACTGCCGCTAGCCCTGCCTCCGCCTCCAAGCTCAACGCTTGCCATATGACCCTAATGCACAGCCCCACCGCTTTTCGCTTGACGCCTCTCGCTCAATATTGCTTCCATTGCATCGTCATCAAAGGCATCTTCCGGAGATGGAATGATCGACACCAACAACATCGAAAGAAACCGCATTGTTTTTCTGTTCTTTTTGAATATCTATTGGTATTATTCTGTGTGTTATTGTTGTTCTGTATGCTAGTATTGTTATGGGTTTTCTCAATCTTGGCTTTCTCAATGTGATTTTTCCTCGCTGCCGAAAACCAATTTTGGAAGGTAAGAAATAGTTTCCGAACTCAGAAACTATTTAAAGGCAGTTTTATTGCCTTTTTAATGGCGGATTTTAACCTCCTTCATTGCCATTTTTAAAGGCGGTTATTGGAACCGCCTTCTCTTGATGAAAAATGAAAGGCATAGCCAGAGAAGGCACAATGAAAATGTCTTTAATAGTCCGATATAACTGCCTTTAATGGCCCTATCTTACACCAGTGGGGAGGTGGGTCAACGAGGAAGAATGGGTGGTGGAGGAGCAGGAGGGGCTAGGATTTGGATGGGAGGAAGACTGGGGTGGTATAGTCATTTCACATCAGCAAAATTTAAAGACAAACTTTCTCTTTTTGTAGAATCCACTGGAACGGGGGGAGTAGATTAAATTAATATATATTTCATGTATTTTCTAAGGTAATATGGGATAAGTAAATACGTTACTGGGGCAAATAAACATTTAAATCGACAAAATAACAATGAAAACATGTTCGTCTGCCTTCGTCGGCAGCAAGCACCATGTACATCGCTATCCCTTTGATTTATTTATTTTTTTAAAAAAAACAATCATTTCAAGATGTTGGGAAATATATCCAGCGATGATTACACTGAGTAGAATTGACATCCAATCTAACTAGCATATAGCAATAACTAACATATTGCAATGATATCTAAATTACATGTTAACCAGACTGATCGTATGAACTATTACATATTAGAGATCCATAAAAACTATAACATCTTCCTCGGATATATTAACTTGGTTCTCGTAAAAACTATGACCACTTAACAAAGAAAAGCGTATCTTGTATCAATATCACTGTGCCAAACATGTATCTCCTATGACCTTGCATGGTAGCGAAATAGTTAGAAGCATTGATTATGACCCAAATTATTGGCTCAGTTAGCTGGAAAATCGGTGTTACGTGCTGTAGTTTTAATGAACCCCTTATTGAAAAGGTTCAAGGGAGTTGAACCTCATTTCTTTTGTGCTTGCTGTATTTTTTTTATAGAGTAAAATGTTTAAATAACCCCCAGTTTTTTGGAAAGTCTAAATATAATCCCCAGTTTTTTAAAAGTGGTAATATACCCATAATTGATTTTCATAAGTGTAGATATACCCATGGTCAGCCAAAATATGTAAATTTATACTCGAGTACCCACTTTTTTCCTCCTAATTTATTTGGGTACAACCGCTCACTTTGATAACTTTAAGTACAACCGCACTTTCAAAAAACTCAGGGTTATATTTGCACATAACGAAAAACTGAGGGCTTATATAAGCACTTCATTCTTTTCAAAATTAATAATGTATCACTTCAATTATAAAATTTCAATAATTTATAAATCACATACGAGTAGTATTGTTTTAAATTGTCTAATCATTTATACTTAGTATGACTAAGAGGGTGGGTTCATGATTTTCGCCAAATAATCATGATTTTCGCCAAGTAATCATGATTTTCGCGGGAAGCGAGTCAATATTCTCGAGAGCGATGTTACATTTTTAATTGGATATCTGATTTGTAATAGTACTGACGATCAGTTTGATTGACATGTAATTTGAATATATTTGCAATAGATTGGTTATTGTTAGAGACTAGTTAGGTTGGATGTCAATTTCACTTATTGTAATCGTTGTTGGGCGCTTTTCTCAGCATCTTGAATGATTATTTTTTTAAAAAATAGGGTGGAACATATTTATTTTTATTTATTACAATGAAATACCTATGAAAATCTTATACTCTCTTTGTCTCGGGGAAATTTGCATAGAGGGAGGGAGAGTTGAACTTATAATTTTTCAATAACGTGAAATGTCTATTTTGCCCGTCTTCTTTAACCTGCAAAACTCTTTTTCTTCCCACAACCTGCCTTCACCTTCAAACTCATATCACGTGTGGCTCAGAAGCCTCCGTTGTCGGCGGCCCTCAAGCAGCACCATTGTCAATCTCCACCCATCTTCGATCTCAAGCACCACCGCCCATCTTCGATGTCAAACACCACCACCGCCCTCTAGTAACGGATTTGTTCTTGATATACTCTTCCTTGGAAACCCTAACACTTGAAAGTGCGCTGGATTACATAAGAAAGAAGGAGAGAGGATCTGTGCGAGGGAAGAGAGAAGAGAAGTTTATAAGAGAGAAAGAAGAAGAAGAAGAAGAAGAAGAAGAAGTGGGCGGCGAGAATTTTGGGGAGCGAAGAGAGAGAGAGAGAGAGAGTTTGGAAGAAAAGAAGTTTGGATGGGTGAATGGTGGGTGGTATGGTTTATGTAAAATTCAAAATGTTTAAGGGTAAATATGTCTTTTGATAGGTTAGATTTTTCTTAAAATGGAAACTATGCAAATTTTCTTGAGACAAACGAAAAATGAAAGTGTGCAGATTCGGTTGGAGTAGAGGGAGTAAAATAAGTCTTAAAATATAAATAATTATAATCTGACATTAAAATTTAATAATTTTTTAATGATTGGCCTAACATTAGTCGGTCTAACATGATAGCTTCTCTTTAAAAGCATATTGCTTATTGTACATTATTAAAATGTCACATCTATATGTTAAAAAATATTAACAATCAATCAAATACATATAATATTTTCTGTTAGACCGACTAATAATTAGACAAATCATAAAAAAATCTCATTCTATAATTTTTAAGTCGAATTCTATATTGAAATTTATTTTAATATTTTTCATAATTATATAAATAAAAAATATTCAACCATCATATTAATCTCTCTAATTATAAAAACGAGCTCATTTAACGGTTAGTCGGTTTAAAAATATAATTTTTATTATAAAAATATGTTTTTGAACTTTTAAAATTTTATTTTAAACTTACTTTAGAATGGAGAAAGTAGTAAACGAGCATAAAATAATTTTCAAAAGTTCACTTATCAATTGATACATGTTTTTGTTTAAAACTGAATAATATTTAGACAATGTTATTTTATAATTATTGTAACTAATAGGATAATTTGATATTTGTTTTTATTTATTGCAACAATGTCCCTATAATTTTTGAAGAACTTTTAAAATAGGTAAAGTGTATAAATAACCCTATTAAATATCAAAAGTGCATATATAACCCTGTAAAATTTGAAAGTGCTAAACTAACCCTAAAATTTTGAACAATAGTGCAGATATATCCAAATTGCACTATTCCGACATTGACTAAAGGAATACAATTGTTGACCTAATTTGAAAAGACAAAATTACTCCCTGGGTTAAAACTAACATTTTAATGACCATTATAACCCAAGACTCTGCGTCGATCATTGTCGGTCGTCGTGGTTAGATCAGCACTTTAGTAAAAAATATAGGGTTGAATAAGAACTTACATAAATAAAATAGGGTCTTTTTTAGGAGAGTCCACTCCTTATAATATGGTTTTATTACAATCTACGAATCTAATGTATCATAAATATATTTATAGTTTGTATGCATTCATTACAAAAGTAAAACACTTTGGAAATACTTTTTGAAAGAAATTCGGAACTTTTGGTAATAATTTCTTTACGAAATTCGGTAACTTTGTAATTAGAAATTGATACATATTGCTACTCGTTACCTTTATGGACAGAATTAACTTTTCATTATGGAAATCGAATAATATATACTCCCTCTGTCTCAGATAAATTGACATATTTTGACTTTTGAAAGTCAAATTTGACAGTTTAATTCTATTATTATATGTGTAAGACTATTAACATGTTAAATATTATTGGATTCATCATAATATATATTTTTAAAGTATTGTTTTTCTTAGAATCTTTTTACACGTATAAATAAAGATATTAATAGTTGAAAATTAATTTGGTTGACTTTCAAAAGTCAAAATGTGCCAATGTATCTGAGATGTAGGGAGTAATGAAAATTAATTAGAAATTAACATACAAAATATAAAAATATTTGTGATTCATTAGATTCCGAGATTGTAATTAATGCATATTTATAATGAGCGGGATCCCCTTAAAGAGATTTTTTATGATAGTGTTTATCTAATTCTATCTTTTTTACATAAGTGCTTATTTAATCATATTTTTTAAAAAAACTAAAGTGTTGATCTAACATGTCTAGCGTCCGGTGCAGATACGGCGATCGCCAATCCAGCGAAGGATTTTTTTTTGGGAGGGGTTGAGCACTTTTTGGGAGGATATTTTTTGTCTTTTTCCATTTTTTGAATTTTTTTATCAAATGGATAAAATGGTCATTTTAATTAATTTCGGTCACAGTTTGACTGTGGGTTAGATTGACACTTTCAACCAAAACATAGAGTTAAAACACATATTTCTCTTTAAAATGTATCATAATGTATAAATATTTATATTTTAACCATAAAAATGATTAAAACTAGGTTTTTATGATTGATCTAACTGTTAATCAGTTTAATATAAAAATTTCTCATTTTTCTTTCGTTTTTCTATATTGACTTTTTTTTATTGGCTCATTTTTTATTGACTCACTTTATTTTTATTATAAATTTTGACAATTTTATCAATTCGTTAGAGTTTTCTTTCTTCATCTCAATTCTTTCCACTTTTATTTACTCCCTTCATGCCAATTTAAATTTTTTAGTCAATTTTCTTGACCAATTGTTTATCATAAATTCCAGTTAGTATTTGTATAGCAATATCATCATGTGATTTTTATAAGTTTTCTACATCATGTATATGTGATACATCAATTATTATTTATATAATATATTATTTGGAAATATACAAATATAACCATATATAATTAAGAAAGTGCAAATATAACATTGAAATAATTTTTAGTGCAAAAATAACCCTAACTATTTTACATTAGTGCAAATATAACCCTAAAGCCGATATTCCACCATTGACTGACCATTTTCGACCATTGATCCATTGGAAATTACTAAAATGCCCTTTTAGCCTAATTCAAAAAGTTAAAAGATAAAAATGCCCCTTAACCTGCTACTGATTCTGCCACCACCGTCACTGTTCCGCCACCTTTTCCGCCGCTCCGGTACTGACTCTCCAAATCTAAACCTCTTTCTTCCTGTTGTTCCAATTTTCGATCAGTTCCAAGTCGAAAATCTCTTTTCGATCTCGATTCTGGTTGCTTTCACAGTATAAAAAAATGCAAAACAGGCGTCGTCGGCAGTGAAATGAGTTTTAAAATTTTAGAACTCCCTCTTGCCTCCGCTCCACTTTTCCCCGCCTCAGCTCAGCCTTGCCCCGCCCCCACCCCGCCGCCACCTATTACCCGCTTAAGTCGAAATCTCATATCACCCATGGTCCCACCGCCGCCTCCTTCTCAGCTCTGCCTTCCAACACCACCAAACCATCTCCCCACTCGCCACCCCCACAACCCCATGCCACCCTCGCCACCATCACCCACCATTTTTTACGCCGCTCAACCAAGCGCCAAAAAATTGAGACCCATCCTAGCCCCGCCTCCTCCTCTGCCCTAGCCCCGCCTCCACCACGAACTCCACCACCACCGCTCCATTCTTCCTGGCACCACTTTGCCTCCACCCCAAATCCCCAGTTCTGGAGGCGTCGACGATCCCAGCACGTCAGTCTCAGCGGTGTCACGATGAGAGAACGACGTGCTCAGTGCGATCAATTTACAAACTATACAAGATCGGCCAAAGAAGGAGGACAAAAAAAAGAAGGAAGCGAAGCGTCAGAAGGAAAAAGTGAAGGAAAGAGAAGGAGAATTAGGGTTTATGAATATTATTGATATTTCATATTCTTTTAAAATTTTAATATTTTTTATAGGGTAAAATATTTTTTCACTGAATTCCGACCTCAAAAGTTTATATTTGCACATAAACTAACTATCTGGGGTTATATTTGCACTTTCAATTATCACAGGGTTATATGTGCACTTTTGTGAATTATATAGGGTTATATATTCATTTGGCTCTATATTATTTGTATATGAAATTTAAATTATCGATATCAGACATGGATTGAGAAAGTTTTTTGAAAAATGTATTTATTCAATTGGCACACAAAAAAATTGATTAAAAACTATTTAAATTTAGTTGGATCATATGGAGTAATATAAAAGAAAGTGTGCCAAAGTATAAGAAAAGGAATATATTTTGGTGAAAATTCATAATGAAACATTACATTGAATGATGTGGTATTGGTGAAAAGATCAAAATTCAAATCATTAATCTCATTCCTTGAAAGCAGCAACCAACCATAGATATATTAGTTCTTTAGTACTATATAACTCTATGTAGGGAAATATACAAATATAACCATATATATTTGAGAAAGTGCATATATAACCCTAAGATAATGTTTAATGCCAATATAATCTTAACTAATTGATGAAAGTGCAAATATAACCTTTTGGTGAGAAATCCGGCGTTGATCGTATTTTTCCGGTGTTCCCTCCTCCCCAAAAAAATGACAAAAATGTCCTTGGACCAAAAGATGAATTTGGTTGGACAATTATACTCTTACCAGCCGCGGGACCACCGTCAGACAGCCGCCGAACCGTGTAGAGCAATATCAGTACATTAAAAAAACTGATAGGGTTATATCTGCACATTCCTAAAACTTATAGGGTTATATCAGGACATTCGTAAAAAGTGTATGGTTACATCTGCACATATTATAAAAGCAAAACACATGAACATTGAAAACCCTATATCGAAAAACATAACAAAATAACAACTACGTACAAAACATCAAAGGTCATCCAATCATCACTCTGAACTAAACTCAACAAAATATCATCAAAATGCTTATATTTTATACCATATATACCGCATATCGCTATTCGTGTGACGAGAAACAAAAGAAAAATCAAAGAATAAAACTCAACACCACATTAATCTAGTGAATTAAAAAGAATTTTGGATGAATATACCATTTTTGAAAGGTTCCCACACCTCCACTTCATTGTCCGATGCGTCAATCTCGCCAAAACTTTTTCTTTGCCACTAGAATCACACTTTGGAACGTTAGCAAACGGTAGAAGAGGTTGAAATGACGGTTGCGTGTGGTTGGCGATGATTTTGGACTAATATGACAATTTGTTTTTATAGTATGTGCTGATATAACCCTATATTTTTTACGAATGTGCTGATATAACCATGTAAGTTTTAGAAATGTGCTGATTTAACCCTATCACTTTTCATAATGTGCTGATATAACCTACCTATTATGGCGGCGGTGCAACAGTAGTTCGGCGGCGGCGTAGCGGTGGCCTGGCGATGGTATTTGGGTATTAATGATGCTAAGGGGAATAACGTCATTTCCTATCCTTTTGTTTTTTAATTTTTTTCAGGACAAAAATGTATTTTCACGAAATTCCAGTTAAAAGTTAGCGGAAAAGGTTATATTTGCATTTTCACTTATTATTTAGAATTATATTTGCACTTTCAATTATTAGAATGTTATATATGCACTTATGTGAATTATATAGGGTTATATATGCACTTTTATCTTCAATATAATGTTTCACATTGAACTTTTAATGAGAATATCATTACTAAACAAAAAATAGAATAGAGGGAGTAATAAAATTGAAGTTAAAGAAAATCATAATCAAAATGGGATTGTGAAAAGTACTCCCTCCAATTTTTTAACATTGGCTCACTTTTATTTTTGGGATGATTTTTTAATATTGGATATTTTTCATTTTTTGCAAATTCTATATTGTTTTCATCCACATAATTTACTTTTTTACTCTTTCAATGCATTTTCAACATCTAATTCTACCTTGCTAAATTCAAATGTCAAAAGCAAGTGACCCAATGTTAGTGGACCGGACGGAGAATTAACTTTATGAGTCCGTCTTTTGAAAGACGATTTTTCCATAAGTCATGGAAAGACCAATGTTTAAAGTGTAAATTAGAATAAATCAAGATAAAAATTTTGGATTGCATGATTCGGGTTAAAAATTTTATAACTACTATATGTTGCATAGTAAAATTTTAATATTGCAATTAAAACATTTTACCTTTTATTATTTTAATCAAACCACGTCTTTCCGTAATCCTATGGAAAGACGGTTTTTCCCAAGATTTTACCTAACTTTATAAGGGAGTAATAAAATTGAATTTAAAGAGAAGAAAATCAGAATCAAAATAGGATTGCGAAAAGTATTGACTTTATAAATTTAGGTTTTCCATTCACAACCGCCCCTGTATTTTCGTCCGGTTTCAGATCAGTGTGTTCGTCGGCTTGTTTCCCCAGTTTCCAATCGCCTCCGCTGCCGCCTTTATCCGATCGTACCTCTGTTCTTCCGATTGGTCCGCCATCTTCAACCCGTCGCAATGATTTACAAAACCGCCATTGATAGGTTTTACGTAACAGACGAGGAGTTGGAAAATTCCCCGTCTAGGAAGGACGGAATCGACAGCGCTACGGAAACTACACTCTTAATCTACGGATGCGAACTAATACAGGAGAGCGGCATTCTGCTTAGATTACCCCAGTCCGCCATGGCTACCGGCCAAATCCTGTTCCACCGCTTTTACTGTAAGAACTCAATCGCTAAATTCAACATGAAGAGCGTTGCCGCAAGCTGTATATGGCTAGCGTCGAAGCTCGAAGAAAGCCCCCGAAAAGCCAGACAAGTCATCGCCACTTTCCATCGCATGGAATGCAGAGGGCAAAATCCGAACAGCTGTGTCGAGAAATACGAGGATCTGAAGTCGGAATTGGTCCGAACGGAAAGACAGTTGCTGAGGGAGTTCGGGTTCAACTGCTTGCAACATCGAACATCCTCATAAGTTTGTATCGAACTACCTGGTGGCTCTTGAGACCCCCGATGAGCTCGCGCAGGAAGCATGGAGCCTCGCAAATGACAGCCTGCATACGACGTTGTGCGTGAGGTTTCCGAGCGAGGTGGTGGCGTGCGGGGTGGTGTATGCAGCGGCTCGTAGGTTGGGAGTCCCGCTTCCCGAGGATCCCGCTTGGTGGAAGGCATTCGATGCGGACAAGGCCGGGATTGACGAGGTTTGCGCAGCGCTTGCCAGGTTGTACAGCCTCCCTAAGGCGCGATACATTCACGTATGCAAACAGGGAGGATCGCCGGGACAGGGATTGCGATAAATGGATGACATTACTAAATGGTGCTATCAAATAACAAATCAATGTTCTTGTAATAGCTACTACTCATGTATTCCCCGAAAAGTTCCATCTAATGAAAAAAAGCAAGTTTTATTCGACGATGAAAGGTATCTGGCGGCCATGTAAAAAAAGACCATTTAACACCAGGTTTCTAGACTTCAGCCACATTCAAAATCTATATCCATAATTCTCTCATTCATTCCTCTATAGTTCTACCATCTCATTTCTGCACATACTTGATCAAGATAAACCTAAGTATGCACAATCAAAATTTATCCGACTTTCAACAGGATACTGCTTACAAGCCTCCTCCTGGATTGCGTCTAGTATTAACAGCCCGGGCCCCATATCCGAATGGTCTGATCATCGCTTGCAGATGCCAGCATCTGAGGCCTCTTTGGATTCCAGCTCACACAGTTTACAGTCTTGAAATGACCCGAGAGGACCTCAATCGGGGTGAAACTCTGTCGGTTCCACAGGTATATCTGCAGCAGGCAAGGAAAATTTTCAAGAATGGCGTTCTGAAATTCAGAACTGTATGCAGATAGTGAATGAATAAGCTGTACCTTTGAATCTTCGCTGCCACTGGAAATGAATGTGGAGTTCGGTCCACCAAAGCAAGAGCGTATCACGTACTCATGCTGCCTGTGGCCCTTGTACTTGCGCGGTTTCAGCCACTCTCCCGCGACATCCCACATATGAATCTCTTGGCTGTTGAGGTTGACGATAAAGAATTTGCTGTCCCCAGATACCGAAAGAGATGTGATTTTTTGGTTTGCTGAAATGACGCGCTCGGTGTTACTCTCCAAGTGCAGTATGCGGATTTCTTTGTCAGAGAAAATGCTGATTAGATGCTCTCCATCGGGTGTGACAGCGATGTCTGAAACTTTAGGCATCCGTACCCCTTTCCAAGCTTTTATCTCGTTGCCGTCGGAATCCCACATGTAGATACCCATTTCAGGATCCGAACTGCCACAGACGAGCTGCTTAGAATCAGGAAACCAAGCACATGAGGTGACAATGAAACCATCACTCCCATATGTGTGCTTGCATGTACCTGTTTAAACATCCCAGAGTTTCAGCACCTCCATGTTTCCACATGTTAGCAACATCGTATCATCGGGACTCCAAGATACAAAAAATACGGGATTTTTGTGGCTTTTTAGCACGTGCCTTTGGGTTACTTGTCCGTTATCCAGAACCTGAAATTTTTTATTGCTCTCAGAAAAAGTTTATAGAAACACATAGCACGTGGCATTTAAAGTTCAGAAATGCATCTACAAGAAATTACAGATAAACATTGACCTAACAGCACCAAGACGTGATAGTCAATTATACCCAGGATAAAATGAGAACAGTCAACAGTCAAACACGAGTAATAGCATCTAAGCAAGAGGTCGTATTTTCAGAATTAAAAACAACATGCCTTCCATATAATCGCTGTGCAATCACTTGATGACGAGGCGAGGTATTCGCCGTTGTTGGAAAACTGAACAAACCAAACTTCATTCATATGATTGGTCAAGATCTGCAGTAATATATCCCGAGTAACATGGGCATGCAAAAATCAGGATAGTGGGCATTGATTTCTTTCCTTCCGTTATCAAAACCAGTCCAGAAAGAAAAACATATCATAGATATTTTTTGAGAATTGGTTAAATATCAAATATCGGGAATCCAATAACCAAAATTGATTTTAGACCGAAGTAAATGATGCCTAACTAACAAATCCAGAAAAAAAAAATCTACCAAATTTTGTCTTTGATAGGTTATTTTGCAATGGTAAAATAATTTGAAATCCCATAGCAATTTAAAATTTAGATCGAGCCAGATGAGCTGCTCCAATGAAAACTGGAAAAAAAATTCCTCGATTGGCCCTTGTGTTCCACCACGTCCAAGTTAACATGATATCTACAGCAAACATAAAAAACAATTAACCTCCCTACTCATAAAAATCAGGCCAAAGACACTAAAGAGGAGCTCCAGTTTCAAAATGCTGAAAATAAAGTCCATAAGTTCACCAATTAAAAGCTACTCATCCAGTTGATCCGACACGCTATACCACATCAGTTCTAGATACATAAGACAAAAGACTCTATGACCATCAGGTATCCCTTGCTTTCAAAAATCAAAAGATAAGAAGAATTTATATCCTTTTTAGACGTGATGAGACCGTGTTTCAAAGTTTTTTATTATCTTTCAAGCCTTATCTGTAGTTGTGACCGTCAGCTTAAAACGTCAACACAAAACGACAATCAAGGCCAAATAAACTAACACAATGGTAAAGACTGTATTAGGGATTTAATGCCGTTTCAATTTTAAGTTGTTTTCAGTGTCGGAAGCATAACCAGCAAGGCACGATATATCCCAACAAAAACCTAACCATAAAAATCTGGTGCCAGATGGCGTCATATATTAAATCCATCTTCTTGCCCTTATAATTAAAATGTAAACCTCTTTATTATTTTTAAATGATACCCAACCCGAATAATGATCCCTTACGACACTACATGATCCCCTTCCTACACCAGATACCTCTTTCATCCACTTTACAGTAATAACTGTCAAATGAATACCAACAGAATTAATATGAAGATGCTTGATAAATAACCTATCTCAAATGAGAAAATCCTGGGGGCCAAAATACATAACATACAGCAATGAGTCTACCTGAATGGTCTTGGTAGGAAAATGTTCCCGGCTACACTTGTGATCCTCATAGAGCGAAATGGAGCTCGATGTGTGGTACAGACACTTATCAATCTGTGCAACTATCGCCCTTTCAACCAACTGCTCCAATCTCCTCTCCGGAACTGTCAAGGGCGGTGGAAGCAAACTTTTCAGTTCAGTAAGA
>JAULKM010000007.1:4285368-4319468 GCA_032355605.1 Rubia tinctorum
ATTAGCTCCAGAGCTTTTACATGAGCATTAGCTTCCATGAGCAGGGAAGCCAACAGATCAACCACTGTTAAATCAGCATCATTAGGACAATTTCTCAGAAAGCTCTCCAGTATAGTGACAGCACGCTCTTGCTGTCCACATTTCTTATACAGTCGAGATGCTGTCTTTATAGTGTCTGTGTTAGCAGGACAGAGTCTAGATATTTGCTCATATGAATCAGCAGCTTTCAAATAATCTCCCAACTCCACATAGAGGCAGGCGCGCTGGGACTGAAGTTTGATATCTTCTGGATCAGCAGTTAATGCTTTAGAAAGACAGTATCTGGCTTTTCCTCTATCACCTTCTTCTATAGACCATGTTACAAGAAGCTTCCAGAGAGATGTTTCCTTTGGGGTCAAATGTGCAGCAATCATGTAGAAATCAAAAGCTCTCTTTTTATCACCCATCTCATGATAGATAAGTCCAAGCCTGTGATAGGGATCGGGAAGATTTGGCGAGAGACGAATAACTTCATTAAACAAACCTACGGCCTACAAGATTTAAAAGCAGTTATATATCCTTAGTAAGGAGGCAAAGCAAACAGCATCACTTTTCCGAATAAAAAATCCAATAACACAACCATGAAGTTGCCCTCGCTAGAGAAAGTATTTCATGGTAATCAAGTATGCACACTGTAAACAGATACGCACATAAGATATCTAATCATTTTGAAGAAGTATATTGACTAAAACCCCTGATCTAATATTTTCAAAAGTCAAAAGCATGTTACTTTTGTTTTAAGCACAAGGAAGTAACATGTTACTTCAGTACAAAGAAGCCTCAAGGAGGATAACACAGATTAATGATAAATATGCAAGTAAAATTAACTCTTTTCTGCCAAACTGTAGGACCTAATAGACAAATAGGTAAAATTTTGACTAGAATAAATTTCAACTCAAGTGAAGCTTATCTCCTACAGAAACTGTAAAGAAATGGTAACACCATACCTCTTCATATTGTCCCAAGGAGAATCGAAGAGTAGCATCACCAAGTTTTCGGGTTACTTCTGGATTATCTTTACCTTTGCTCGTTGATCCCTTCCGCCTACCTCTTTTCTTGGCCTGTATCAGGTATAGAGTAAGTCTCAGGCACAAACTAAACCAATAGAAGAATAACTTAAAAGCAAAAGAAGAGGGGGAAAATGGAGGATGTCATCATAGTGACTCTTACAAATCTATATGGCACTTCAGATATCAGTGTTTATAAAAAGAAAGGCATAATGAAAATAAAAAAACAGTACAGTATGAATACTAAAGCTAGAATGTGGAAGGCACCATTCAAATAACATCCTTTCTTCATAATTTTTTGGAGAATGGTAACTTCTTTCAACTTAATATAAAAAAAAAGGTCAAGGTAACTTCTATATCTCATTTAGCAGCTCCTAAAAACACAATACAAACCCCATCAATGGAAAAAAGTTTTAGCTGCCAGTTACAATATCTACTAGCTTTTGTATTTAACATGTGGAGAAGGCTATAAGTTGAAAGAAGTAGTAAAAGAACTGCAAATGCAGAAAAAAAAATGTTCCCTCAGACTAAACACTTGGAATTGCAATCAAAACCATAAGCCTAGATGATGAAATAACCTTTGTGGATCTCCTTCGGGAGCCGAGATTCATGACTTCCATAATCTCTTGCATAGTTGCACCAGAAACATCCTCTAGCCTAGGCCTTTTAGCTGACAATTCTCTGCCAACAAAATACGCACATAAAAATTCACATTGTTAACACTAGGACTAGAAAGCACAGCAAAATAAACTTTACACACTTTATACCTATCAATGGCATGATTAGCCTGGTGCTCGAGGCGCTCGAATTGCTGGTAGGGCTGAAGCCCCGAAGAATTATGCTGGGTAAAGGACAGGGGATCCATATCTTCTGAGAACCTGAATTCATAACCTCCTTCTTCTTCTTCTTCTTCTGCGATTTCCAAATCGTTATCTTCTTCTTCCTCCGTCTCCGTCCCGTCACGTAACGGAGCACTACTCCTACCGTCACTGCCCGCTTCAGCCCCTGACTCCATGTTTCCTTAACTAGGCGAGTACTGGGCACAGGTACTTGATATTTGAAGCAAGTCACTGCTACCGAAAAGAGTTAAAATGACACCATAATAAAACGTTGCATAATAAAACGTTAATATTGCAACAAATACCTTTTACATTTTATTATTATAATTAAACTCCGTCTTTCCATACGCCAATGGAAAAATCGTCTTTCCCAAAACTTTGCCATTTTTCAAAAGTGTAAATGACCCTAGTACAAAATACTAAATTAATCCTATTGTTTTTTTAAGTGTCAAGTTAACCATGTAAAATTCAAAAGTGGAGTTCTAACTCTAAGTTTTTCAACAAATGTGGCGATATAGTCTTTTTGCACTATTCCAACGTTGACTTGGCATTTTCCAATATTGATCAAAGCTAAAAAGACTAAAATACCCCTAGTATTACGACTAAAAATTTGATGATAAAAATACTCCTATGGTTCCTCTTCTTCATTTCCGAAATTTGTGAAGCATTTATGAAAAAACCAAACCAGCCAACCAGAATTGCCACAAGGATCATATTATGTCATCATATTTTTACAATATGATTTGCATCAAAAGGTAAATGCCACAGAAATTACACAAAGTCCCGAGTTGTGCCCAAAGGTTAGAATGGGGTCAGACTGCTGGCTACCGAATTGAAGATTGTGCTAGGACGTTAAAACCACAGAATCAGATCCTAACTAACTCGAAACTACGAGTAGCAAAGTGTAAGAATCATCGGTGACAATCATAAAAACACTGGGTATCGTAGGGGTGACCCATAATCTTATCAACTTTGTTGGACACTCCCTTAATTGCACGAGTATTATTATCGCGCACACATGGACAGAAAGGGATCTTGGGCCTAACAGTGGGAATTTAAGTCCACTAGCCAATCAGACCAACCTTGTTGGGACAATGTAAGAATCATGGTTTACTTCAGAGTCAGACCTCAATTTGACCTTAACTACAAGTGTGCCAAAGATTAGGATCTCTGATCAATTCATATGCCTTCACAGAATATATGAGAGGAACAATGATGAAAAATACGGTAATTCGCAATCATAGTGTACAAATATCATTAAACCCCATTTCCCTCCTCAATCAATTATGATATTATTAATCAAATTAATTTGATATGTTTCGGACTTGCACCCAAAGTTTGAAAAATTAGGAGGAGATTTGGAGGGGTGGCAACGGGAGGGGGAGATCGGGAGGTGGGCTAGGGTGGAGGAGATCGGGAGGGGTGGCAGCGGGAGGGGGAGATCGGGAGGCGGGCTAGGGTGGAGAAGATCTGGAGGGGTGGTAAAATTTCTAATGGTGGCGGAGGTTTCCGCCGGCGACAGAGGAGGAGGTTTTTGGCAAATTTGCTCATTTTGTCTTGTTGTTTTACAAATGAAGGTTGCAGTTTATGCCATATGCGCATCTGGATTTTGGATTTCTTTTGAAGAAACGGATTGATGATCATAATCAAAGTTGTTTGTTTAAGAGTTAGGTGAAATACACCCTGTAATTTCCCTTCGATTGATCTAGGTCTATAATATTATACACTCTGGATCATTGCTCGGATTGGGGTTTAGTTTTCAGATTTAACGCAATTGCTTGTGTAGAATTTTGTGGTGTAAGTTTGGGTTGTAGTTTGCCGGGATAGATGGAATAAATCTAGGAGAGGTGGTATTCTTGACTGTGTAGAGGTTTCTGGCGGCAGAGCATCAGTGAAGAACAAGAAGAATCTAACTTTTTCTTCTTTGAAAAGGTATTTCCGTAATTTCATTGATTGTCATTGCCGGAATTTCCGAGGTCAATGCCGGAATTAGGGAATTTGGTTATATCAACACAAAATTTTCAAAAGTTGGGGTTTGATTCACACATACATTAATTAGTTAGGGTTAAATTGGCACTTTATGATATTGCTTGGTTATATTAGCACTTTCATCCTAAAGTAATGGTTATAAATGTAAATAGTCATTTATTTTTTTACGGTTTTCAACGAGAAGTTTGACCGTACCCATCTTTAGTTACCTATTCCTTTCGAATTTTTTATATTAGCTCCTACTTTTGGACATTCTTTTTCACAAAGAGTGAAATGAATTGTGAGGATTGCATTGAAAATACAAAAAGTAAATGGAGTGGATGAAACAATCTAAGATTTGGAAAGGAGCCACTATAAAAAAAATCTTCCCTAAAAGGAAAGGGAATCGTTATTAGAGGACCGGGGAAGGGGGGTTTATAATAATGCCACACATAAAATTGATATAGAAAATAGATGTCAAGAACTCTTTCTTCACCTCTCTCTTCCTTTCCTCTCTAACCTCTTTGTAACTACTCTTTCTTCACCTGGCACCCACGGGAGATGGTGGATCCGCCACCTCCTACCGGAGGCAATCAAACTTTCGTGCAGATCTTCCTTACTAAACCTTCACCACTCCCACAAGCCACTATCACAGGAAACCTCCTCTAACACTGGTTTTTTTGGGTCTATAAAACTGGTGCCTAAATAGGGGATGAAACAATTTCACCAGTTTTTTTTTAAAAAATCGGTGTTAATTTAGCACCGTTTTTTTGTTAGCACCGATTTTTGGAATTTAGCACCAATTTTTTTATTAGCACTGGTTTCAAAAAATCTGTGTTAATTTAGTACAATTTTTTTGACATTGATTCTCAAAAACCGATGCCAACAATTTTCAAGGATTAAAAAAATGTCATTCCTCTGTAAGCAGCCGCGCGCAACTGCATTATGAGGAAGGAAAAAAGACCCTAAATAAATAATTCAGTAGGGCTTTAACTTAATAATATTATTATTATTATTAACTTCACAAAATTTGTAATATACAAATAAAACAAAAAGTGTATGATACAAAATTAATAATCTATAGGACTTTCTAATTGTTGGGTAGCACCATTTTGAAGGATTTGGTTACAGTTAGCTCCATTCCCACAAGCATAATATATGGCATTCTGCATCAGTTCAGTAGAAACTCCATCTTTGCACAAGCAATAAGCAGGATCTGACCAAGAACAAGAAATCTCATCAACATGATCACCTCAAAAGTTTCCAATCTTTACAACAAAATCTCATCAATTCGGGAAAGTGATAGCTCAAAATAGAGAGAACTATCAACATAATCAGCTCAAAAAGTTGCAATCTTCACAACAAAATCTGAATAATTCAACAAAAGGGTAGCTAAATCCACCCCTTCCAACACAATCAACTCAAAAATCTCCATTGTATAAAAATGCATCAAGTTCGAGAAAGATGGTAGATGAAAAGTGCAGATGAGCTTACTTGAATGACCTTGTTTTTAAAAGATTCTCATATGTAAACACTATGTATTGCATAACAAGTTAAAATAATCTTATGTATCGGCATTCAGACAAATCCTAAGATGAACAAACTATCTTTGTTCCCTCACCACATTATCAAACTTCAGCAGGTCATATATTTCATCAAAATAGTACTGCAATTGAAAGGGGGAAAAAGGACAGTACCTTAGTATATATCTGAGTCATGCTTGCACTCAAGTATGAAATGAAAATTAAATAAAGTTGTTTATTTAAAACTACAAATATCCCTTCAAAAGACTCTAAATAATGACTCCATATAAAGATTTTAAAAAAGTAAAATACAATGACTAGAAAAAATTACACTCAACTAACTCTAAAAATCACCTTACAAGCTAAATATTCAGCACCTAAAATCTCAATGTATTGACCGATATCGATAGTTCTTTCCCTGCCAAGAGTACATATCATGTCAACAAACTCATATTCACTACCCCCTTCAACAACTCAATGCAATTCTCTCAAATTAAATAAACTCAAGCAAGTTCAACAAAAGTATAAGAAGCACACATTTCAAAGAACACACCTAAAACTAAAACTAAATTTAAGAACAAAAATTAATAACACAAAAACATCCTCGCACTTAAATCTTGTTTGCCTATAAGCAAGTTCAACAAAAGTATAAGAACACACATCACAAATAAGCACAAAAAACAAAATAAACAAAATAAAAGAATGGACTTATCGAGAGGTCTGGAGTTTTTTGAAGAGATCGGGGGAGTCTAGGTACCAATTTTGATGCAGTGAACGAAGCGACCTTTTCGACGGCTGGAGTGGTGGTGTTACGTCTGCTTGCACGTTGGGAATTCACTGGCGATTGAGTCGGCAAAGTGACTCGGGCTGAGCGTTAGTGGCTTTGCCTTCTCCAGACTCGGTTGAGGCGGCGCTGCGTGTGGAGAGTTTGCCAGAGTGTCAGATTCACTGTGGTAATTCGATCGAGGCAGAGCTAACCGGCGGTGGCTAGTTCTTAAGTTCTAGTTGGCAAGACGGAGCTGGTTCGCTGGAAGTGCTGTTGTGCAGGTCTGAACGGTGGGGTCGGAGCTATTGTGCCTCGATCGGTGGATTGCCTACTTGCCAGAGTTGCTGGCTTTGTTCAAACATGGCTGGAGGTGGAGGTCTGGAGCTGTTGCGGCTTCTGGAGGTTTCACCGGAGGTGATGGCATAGCTGAACTCACTACGCCAGAGGTGGTGAGCGGAGTTTCTTTGCTGGAGTTGTAATTTTCTGGAGAGGCGCAGGAAATCGAACTAAGGCAGGGGAGATGAGTATTGAATGCGTGTGGCTAGGGTTTTCTCACTTTTGGCAAAAGTGATTTAACTTCGAAATTTCTTCCCTACTCCCTTGCTCTTTACAATTGTGCAATTTCCCAACATTTTTTTATGTCAAAATATGCCAATGACCATAGTTCTCTTTATTTTGGCAATCAGCCCCCTGCGCAAAATTTTGGATACTGCATAAGAAATCAACACATTAATATATCAATTTCAATGTATTCATGCAAGAACAATTCTTTCTTCTTTTTGTCCTTTTCATTTTTATTTCATTTTCCATTTTTTAAATACAAGAAAAGCAAATAAAAAGTAAAACTAAGAAAAATACTAAACAAAAAAACAAAAAAATTGGGTTGCCTCCCAGTAGCGCCTTTTGTTTATATTCTTTGGTTCGACTCTCATGTGTTGCTAATGATCAAATGTTGGGCATAATGGATTACTCCCACTAATTCCACTTGAGAGCATCATAGTACGATTTAAGGCGATGACCATTTACGAGGAATGTCTTTTCTGTGTCTATCCTCTTGTTTTTTCCGTGTCTATGCTCTTCTGGAAAGGACTCTTGAATTGGCGTACCATCTTCGGGTTTGATCAACTGACTTAAATGGTCTGCCACATGATATTTTGCATCTTTCTTGTCTCAAACCTACCAATCAAATTCTTGCAACAATAAAATCCAACGGATCACCCTCGGTTTAGATTCTTTTTTCGCAAATAGGTGCTTTAAGGCTGAATGATCCATATAAACAATTATCTTGGAGCCCAGGAGATGGGATCTAAATTTCTCAAACGCAAATACAATTGCCAAGAAATTTTCACATGTCCCTATCCTAATACTAATATTCCCCCAAAGCAAAATCTCACAAAACTCTCAACTTTCCAATTCCCCAAAAGTATATATCACACAAACCCCTTTTTTCCTAAATCTACCCATATATACTATCAATTTCCTACAAATATATGTATAGACCAAGGCCATTTTGGGTTGAAGTGAATGTTCATTTTTAGACTTCAAGAGTAGGCTAGAGAGAGAAAAGATTCTCCCTTCTCTCTAGATTTCGTCTCTTTTCATCTTTTTATTTCTCTTTTTCCCAAAGACATTAAATCCAATGAAATACTTGAGTTCAATGCTGAGGGAGTAGTTGATTAAACTTGGGGTAGTATTTGTATTCATGAATTGTATATGGCTTTTTGAGATTTAAATTCTCCTATCTTTATTCCTATGAATATGTGTGCTTGATTTATGTTTTCCCTTCTTTGGAGATGTATGCTATGTCATTATTATGATGCATCCATACATGTATGGTAGTGTAATATCATTCTAGGCTTCATCGCTATCTTGGGAGTGTTAGAATTGTGGTGTAGGTTTAAGAATACTGGTGAGATGAGTGAATTCATGTTACCTCGATGAGAATATCTTTGCATGTGTTAAACCATAATTGCAATTGGCTAGTTGTGTCAAGAAATCACATGATGGGCAGTCAATTCGGCAAATCCCAACGAGGGGAAACCCTTGGCTTACCCCGATAGACGAGCATGATTGTTTGTAGTAACTAGAGTTGTGCCGACCTAGAGAAATCACAAGGTTGTGCCAACTCTATAGTTATCACAAGGTATCAATTCATTTGCCTCTCTAGGTCTATGGATTGAGATCCATAATGGAGTGTCGAGGACGTAATGTCCTTATTTTCATATCTAATGGTTGTAACCTACGCGAGGCATTGCCCTTTTAGAGGGGCTTTGTTTCTCTAAGAGAGGGTGCATTGGAATTAAGAGTAAGATGACGGGGTTGGTATCCCTAGTTACACAGAAGGTGAGATATGCATGTATTGGTGGTAGTACCTTGTGTGACAGACAAGGGAAATATCTGGCTATCTTCACACTATGTGACGTAAACATAAGATAGGTTTATATTCTTATATGTGAATGAATCGAGGATAAGAGCAATTTATCGATCATGTTACACAAATACCCCTAAATACTAGTTTATATAGTTTTATCATCGTGTTTGTATGTTAGTAGTGCTAGTTGAAAATCCTCCCCCCTAATGAGTGTTTTACCAACATTGTTTATTCCTAACACGTGGTCAAATTGATAACCCGGTCACGGTTGTGCATAGCTTGTTATTAGATTACTAACATCTCAGTGGATGACCCCAGTACTTGCCACAATCTACCATTCTTGTTAGCATAGTAGTAGGAACGGGAGCAACATATAAATTTCTAATTTTGACCCTTAATAACTCACAACCTTTTCTTGTGTTTTTAACAATGCTCGAGAGGGGTGGGGAATGTTACATGTGAACTAAATATGGGGATTATCCATTGCTTGCATACTTTCCATGGGATGGTCGAAGAGGATCCGAACAAACATCTTTTGGGATTCCACATAGTGTTTCCCAATAGGAAGCATGTGGGAGTCTCGGAGGAAGATTACAATCTGAGGTCGTTTCCCTTTTCACGTTGGGATTTGACCAGGGATTGGTTGCATTATCTTTCTCTCAATTTCATTACATCATGGATGGATATGAAGCGCAGATTTCTAGAAAAGTACTTACCAGCTTCAAAGTCCGCGGGATTAAAGAAGCGGTTGTCAAACATCCTTCAATTTGCTAATGAGTCTCTCTATGAGTATTGGGAACGATTTAAGAGATTGCTGGTAAGCTATCCATATCATCCATTTAAGGAGGGAGACTTGGTTTACTATTTCTTCGAAGGGTTGTGCGATGATGATATGCATATGGTGAACACCGCTTGCAATGGGTTAATTTCCAACAAGAGACCAGGGGATGCAATGGAACTCTTCGAAGAGATGGAAAATGGTACACAGAAATTTAATACACGATCTAGGGTGAATCCCATGAATGAACCAAATCAACCCTCTAAGTTAGAGGAGCAAGTTCGAGCTCTTGTTTCCATGATGAAAGAGTTCATGAAAATGGGAGTTCAACAAGAGAAAGTGTGCGACGTTTGCAATCTTGATCATCACATGGTTTCATGTCCATAAGTGGCAGAGGATTCGGAAGAGGTTAAGGCGTTAGAATTTAACAATGGATGAAATAGGCCATAGTTCACAAGGGGATAACAACAAGGGTTTTGGGGGAACCAGGGAGGAAAAAGACAAGATCCCTATGCAAATACCTTCAACCCGAGGTATCGAGATCATCCCAATTTCCATTGGCGAGAGGAGAACCAAGTGCAAGGGTACAACTGAGGAAGACAAGCTCTACCTCAACCCTATCTAAGGGGTAAAGGGTCTTCCAACAACAATGCCTCACTTTACAAGTCAGCCCAAGAGGAAATCTTTGATGCAATCTCTCAAATGGTTAAGAAAAACGATGTCTTCGCGGAGAGCACAAGGAGAGAGATTGAAGATCTCAAGAATGGGGCGTTCTCAAGCATTAAGAACCTTGAGATTCAAGTCTGAAAACTTGCCACCTTGGTAAGTCAACTTGAAGCCAAAGATTTCGGCGAGCTTCCTTCCCAACAGGAGATCAATCCTAGGATTGTGAGTGCTTTGAAACTAAGTAGCAGGAAGGAAGTGCGTGAGCCTGAGAAGGAGATCCTAGAAATTAACAAAACTAACTCGGAGGAGCAAGAATTGGTTGTGGAGGAGCCTATCGAGTAGATTCAAACACCCAAGCTGCAGGTTGATCTCCCGCCGCCTTTCCCTAGTGCACTTAGGGAAAGGCTGAAGGTGGCAACCAATGATGATCATATCCGTAAAATCTTTGAGAAGGTGGAGCTTAGTGTCCCGATCTTAGATTTGATTGAGCATGTTCCCTCATATGCAAAATTTTGAAAGTCGCATGCACAAAAAAGATGAATAAATCCCTTAGGAAAATAGGAAAAGTGAAAATAAGGGGAGTTTCCGCTCTTAATAATAGAAAATTTCTTACGAAATGTGATGACCCTGGCATGTTTTCAATTCTTATTTATTTAGGCAGTAAATTTGTTAAGAATGCTATGACTGATCTAGGAGCCTCTATTAATATCATCCCTTCTTGCACATATGAGAACCTAGAAATAAGTGAACTAAAAGAAACTAGGGTGATTGTCCAAATTGCCGATCATTCTTAAGCTAGTCCTCGGGGACTAGTGAAGGATGTGATGGTCCGAGTGGGCAACTTTGTGTTTCCAACAGACTTCTATATCCTTGATTTAGCGCATGATAGTGGTGCACCCTCAATTTTATTGGGGAGACATTTTCTTAAAACATAAAGGACTAAGATTGATATTCACTTGGGAACACCAAACTTAGAGGATGACATGGATAGGGTTGGTTTTCGTATTTACAAATCTAAGCATGATTCACCTAATCCTCCTCTTGTGTGTAAATGCATAACTTTGTGTGAAGAAGATTCTCAACATGATAACTCTTGCATGATAGAAGATGATGATTTCCTTGATGTGACTCTTGATGATAGTGATGAAGATAGCCTAGTTGATGAGATTTTTTATGACTTTGAGAGTGATGAAAGAATCCCTACCTTTCACTTTAATTGTGATAATCATGTCATGCCTTGAATGATGTTAGTGATGATTTATCTATCTTGCATTGCTATTTCATGCTCACTAACGTGAAGGTTGTTGGCATGAAGGGTTCCTCGTGCCAGGTTCTGTGTGCTGCGATTTTCGAGCCAAAAATTCACATTTTCAAAATTTTGAATTATAAGCTAAAACATGAAAAAAAATTCTCATTAATTCATAAAATCCCGTGTTTCCTTCAAGTGGTGTAAATAGTACATTAACAACTCCCTTATTCATAAATAGATTGGTACTTTTATCCCTCTCACTCTATAATTTCAAAAATATCATCCTTATATCATGTGTACCTCTTTTTGAATCATATTCTTTGCTGAAAATAATAGTCCATAGTACATTACCTCACCCATAGGATTCATTTATCTCATTAAAATATCTCAAAAAAACACTCACTCTCACTTATCCATGGTGGATCTCGAAATTTTGAGCCACTTTTCTAAAAATTAGCATTTTCTCCTCTTCTTGTGTGGATTCTTCATCTCTTGGCTTCAAATTCCGGGTAATCCTTTGTGCTTTATGTTCACTTGTTTTATTTAACATGATGGTGATGTGATGAGGAGCTTTATGCCTGATAATATGTTGAAGTGTTCTTGGGAGATATTTTGGGGGTATTTGAGTGATCTTATGCCAAACTAAGTGTGGGGGTGGGTGTATTGTCCATGTGATATTAATGATATGATCTTTATTGATTGTGATGATTTATGAGGAATGATTCTTGATTGCATGATATTAGTGATGAGATGATATGATATGATTATTCTTGGGTTGATTCTTTAGAGAGAATGTTTCTTGAATAAATAACCCTTATGTGAAGATAGCATAATTTTAAATATTGTGGCTAGTTAGGAGGAAATGTTCTTCTTGAACAAGTCTTGAAGCATGCCTTTGATTATCCTTGCATTACCACCTTTTCTTGTTGTGAATAGGATGGCTCCAAAATGGAAAGTGTCGGAAAAGGGAATAACTTCTCGGGGTGACAAGGGGAATAAACTGGCCAAGGTTGAGAGACGAGAGCCGTAGAATTCCCATCCTCCCAACCCCGTGGTTGTCATTGATGAATTCATGGGTTTAACCATCATTTCCGGGAGTGCAGCATGGAGGTGGAGGTACCTAAAATGCTCGAAGCGTACCATCTTGGAAACAAAGTTTGTTTGCAATGAGACCTTGGAAGCTCTAGGCTTACTTGAGCCCGTCACGTATTTGCTTAGTAGGATAGGCTTAGAGGGTTTCTTGGACAAGCACTCGAAGACCTATATTCGATAGACTTTGGAATTCTTGGCAACCTTGGAGCAATCAAAGGATAGTGAGGGATCTACTTGGATGATAAGGAATGCATTATGTCTCATAGGGACATTGCCCAAGCATTCGGGTGGAAGTACGGGAAGGAGGTTCCAAGGACACACCGATAGGGCCTTCCATTCTATTTGAGTAATTTTTGGAGAATTCTTTCAGGCACCGAGAGGAAGCATCTTTGTAAGAGCACGACGATCATCCATCTGACGATGCGTTATGTTCAGAGATTGCTGTGAATGAGTATATTCTGTCACAGAGAGATTTCACAATGTCCCAGTTTGGATGCTCAAGTTTTTTGGGCGATGACTCCGGAGAGGAATTTCTATCCCAATATGGTTGGAGATTTCATGGATGAATGCCTTGCAATTGGAAACAAGAAGGGTGGAAAGATTTCTATGGGAGGTATGATTGGACTATTGGCCTAGCATTTAGGACATCTGGTCCCCTCTTCGTTAGCAGTGGAAAATTTGGGTCACTCAAGTACACGATATACAATGGACAAACTTGAGAAAGCACCCATGGTTTCCACCATGACTTCAGAGGATCACTGTGTATAGATATATGGTGGTTCCACAGTGTGCAACTTTATGATTTCCCCCCAATCAGAGCGTACATCGATCAATCATGATACGGTGTTGGATGATCTATTCTTAGCCCCAAATTCGAGATTTAAGAAGGATTTATACATAATCCTCTCAAACTCAGACATAGATGTCTAGGAGGATGACGACGAGACCCCAATTAGGGCACCTCCTAGCCGCACTCACCTACCCGTGGACATCCTTAACCAATTTCGTATTTTTGGGGAACAACTCACTAGTTCTACCCAACTTGTGTGGGATATCGGTAAAGTGGTAGGCGGGATGAAAATATAGTTGGAGCAATTTGGGAGTAGGCTAAGCTCTATGGAGGGTACAATGCATGATTGGGGGGTCTAGGCTAGACATCATCGAGTGGGAGATGACAGAGGAGTTTGCATGATTGGTGTCTTTTTGGTGTTATCTTTGATTTTGGGAAGTTTGGTAGAAACTTTGGTTGTGTAATCTTTAGGGTGCTATCTCTTATTTTTGGGAATGTTTTGGGATGAACCTTTTTGGTGGTGTAATTTTTTGTTTTTCATTATCTTTTGTAGTATGAAGCTCAACTTTGGGGCATTTTGTGACACCAATTTTTTTAAAAAAAATCAAAAAATATATACCCGGACAAGTCGGAAACCCAAAAGGGCAACTTGGGCAAAAATGGAAAGAAAGCCCGGATAGGTCGAAAGGCCTTGGATAAATGAGAGGCTAGGCCCAGTTAAGTTGGAAAACTTACGCAAAATGAGAAACAGTGTGGGAAAAGGTTAGATGTTGAACTCAACATGTGTGAAAGTTATGATGAAAACCCAAAAGGGCTCCTAGACAAAATGAGAGAAATTGAGAGAAAATGGAAACTAAGTTGAGGATCTTGCGGCATTATCATTGGTTTTAGCCAAGTTGAGAGTCTTGAGTTATCCTTAGCTACAACCAAGTCAAGCATCTTGTGGATTATTCTTGGTGGTTTTTTTGGCAACAACTCTTGGATTGCTTTTGGAGGACTATTCGGTTGAGTAAGCTAGTTCAACACTTATCATTTTCTAGTATTACCTTTTTCTTCACAATATTTTGGGTGGTTAGGTTACTTTGGCATCTTCGGGGAGTGTCAGAGTTGTGAGATCCATACTTCTTTGGGGGAACTAGGGTAGCTTGGGAATAAGTTGAATGTATTAGCTAATTTCTCTTTGCATGCTACATTTCGCATATATATTTTCTCGTTTTGTTTACTCGAGGACGAGTAAAGTTTTAAGTGTGGGAGGATTGATGTGCACCATATAGCATGCGTTAGCCTATGCATTTAACACATTTATTATCATCTTTTGTTTGGTTGATTGCTAATTTTAGTTAGGTTTACAAGACAAATTGTTTAGACGACCATTATTGGTTTTCATATCTAAATCCCAAATTTTGTAAACTTAATTGAAGATAATGGACACTATGTATTCATGGGTGCCTGGATTTTCTTTTGTGATCTCATTAATAGGTTGCCTGTGAGTATTTTTTCATTATCTTTTGTAGAAGGCCATCCGCAAGGGTGGTAGTAGATATTTAAAGGTCATTCGCAAGAATGGTAGAAGATATCGAAGGCCATTACCAAGGATGGTAGTTGATTGAAGGCCACACGCTCTAAAGCATGGTGGTAGATGGAATTGGGACCAATAAAGGCGGATTCGAAGTTCAAGAAGGCCAAGTCCAAAACGGAGGAATTGTTGTCCGAGAGTTGCACAAAGCAATAGGAATATCTGTGAAGAATCAACCCTCGAGGGTAGCACCATTGGATTTTTCTTTAGAGCGCTAAAAAATTGACTACAAAAACTCTCAAATCAGGCAAACGAGGAGCAAACAAGTCAGTTGGTTGAACCATCAGTGGCCAGCACAGACCAACATGGACCATACTAGGTCGGCACGAGGGCTTCACCTAGCACGGACTGTTACATGCCACACAACTTGTTCTAGGGGTCTTTAGAACAGTTTATTTCACTCTACACGAGTCGTGCCAAGATCCAGCACGGGCCACCCAAAATCGTGTCGGCCGTGTGCCTTTGTCTTCTTTTCACTACAAATACTGGCTAAGTATGGGCGGAGAACGTCCTGTTTCCAACTGCCACGTCGTTTAAAGGCACCAATGCAAAGACCAGCTGATGGAGTGTGAAAAACGACACGTCCCGTGCCTAGATATTGAGAAAATGAGCTTCCAGCCGAAGGCGTGCGCCAAACAGCATGGGACGCGTATCAAAAAGAGCAAAAATGGAGGACCAGTCAATGGCCCGTGCTGGTTGGACGGGGCAGCGCCATCACGAGGCTGGCACGCGCTAGTATGAGGCCATGACCCGTGTCCATATCGGTGTCCCGAACTGGCACAAGGGGGTACATGTCATGCTAGATCCCCCTCTTGCCGTTTGCGACTGCTAGGGCTTTTGGCCACTTTTGGGCCTATTTTTATACTCAATTCCCTACTACTATATTTATAGACCAGGGCAATTTAGGGTTAAAGTGAATGTTCATTTTTAGACTTCAAGAGTAGTCTAGAGAGAGAAACACTCTCCCTTCACTCTATATTTCTTCTCTTTTCATCTTTTTATTTCTCTTTTACCCAAAGGCATTGGATCTAATGAAATACTTGGGTTCAATGCTTAGGGAGTAGATGATTAAACTTGGGGTAGTATTTGTATTCATAAAATTAATTTATGGCTTTTTGAGATTTAGATTCTTCTATCTTAATTCCTATGAATATTTGTGCTTGATTTATGCTTTCCCTTATTTGAAGATTTATGATATGACATTATTATAATGTATCCATATATGTATGGTAGTGTAATATCGTGCTAGGCTTTATTGCTATCTTGGGAGTGTTAGAATTATGGAGTACGTTTAAGAACACTAGTGATGTGATTACATTCATGTTACCTCGATGAGAATATATTTGCATGTGTTAAACCATAATTCTAATTGGCTATTTGTGTCGAGAAATCACATTTTGGGTGGTCGACTCGGCAAATACCAAGGAGAGGAAACCCTTGGCTTGCCCCGATAAACGAGCATGATTGTTTGCAGCAACTAGAGTTGTGTCAATCTAGAGCAATCACAAGGTTGTGCCAACTTTAGAATTATCACAAGGTATTAATTCGTTTGCCTCTCTAGGCCCAGGGATTGAGATCCATAGTGGAGTGTCTCATACGTAATTCCCTTACTTTAATATCTAATGGGTGCAACCTATACGAGGCATTTCTCTTTTAGGCAGGCTTTGTTTCTCTAAGTGGGGGCGCGTCAACATTGAGAGTATGATGATGAGAATGGTATCCCTAGTTACAATGATGGTGAGATATGCATGTATTGGTGGTAGTACCTTGTGTGACAGACAAGGGAAACATCTGGCTCTCTCCACACTATGTGACG
Organism: Rubia tinctorum; assembly: GCA_032355605.1. Taxonomy (NCBI): domain Eukaryota; kingdom Viridiplantae; phylum Streptophyta; class Magnoliopsida; order Gentianales; family Rubiaceae; genus Rubia; species Rubia tinctorum. The sequence goes on from JAULKM010000007.1 coordinate 4,301,849, forward strand.
TAGGTATAAGATAGGTTTATATTATTATATGAGAATGAATCGAGGATAAGAGTCATTTATCGATCATGTTACACAAATACCCCCAAGTGCTAGTTTATATAGTTTTATCACCGTGTTTGCATCTTAGTAGTTGTTACTTAAAAATCCCCCCAGTGAGTGTTTTACCAACACTTTTTATTCCTCACACGTGGTTGGATTGATGACCCGATCACGGTTGTGCGTAGCTAGATATTAGATTTCTAACATCTCTATGGACGACCCCGGTACTTGTCACTATCTACCATTATTGGTAGCATAGTAATAGGAATGGGAGCTACATATAAATTTTTATCTTTGACTCTTAATAACTCATAGACTCCTCTCGTGTTTTTAACAACGCTCGAGAGGGGGCGGGTCACTCATCAATCATCCCCTTGATCAAGTGCAACATATATACGTATGTGAGTATGTGCGCGCTTGAGTGTGTGTCTTCGGGTTTTTTAACTATGGAGATGATTATAAAGGAAATATAATACATTGATTGAAATATTAAAGGATTTTCTTTGTTAAAATGAATTAGTTGTGTGGATTGATCTCTTAGTTAGTTTATTTTTATTGTTCCACTTTATTTATATATACTTCCCCTATCCTACCCAAAGATCCCTAATTTCCATTTTTGTCCGTCCAATGCCAAGGTTCCCATTCTGACTATTCCCTTATTCGAGCTAAAATTTGCTCACATCATCCCAATCCCTTGCTTCCCGGGCCACGTCAACGCACACACAAATAAGAGTGCAAAGAGGTAATTGGAACATTTTGGCGGGAGTATACAAAATATATGCTCACATTTTTCCAATGAAATAACAAAGGGAGTTTATATTTCAATAATTTAAGAAATATCAAGTTAGATTTAGTGACATACATTAAAGTATAATTAAAATAGATTTTTAAAATTATTTTCTAGAATATTGACAAATTTTACATATCCATTATTTTATCATAATTTTTCACATAATTATAGTAATAAGATATGTATTTTGAGGCTTGATAATGGCAACTTTTATCAATTATTCTTGCAAAAGAAAAATACAGTCATTTTACAAAATGTAGTTATATGTTACACGTGCAATATTTGGGCAAAATAGGTAGGAATGATACAAAATGGATAGTTATAGTTTCACAACAACTGATAGAAGTGGAGTTGATTATGCGCTAATTAATTCGGCACTAATGGGGGAAGGGAAGATTAAAGACTGTTATATCAGACCAGAGAAGACACTTTCAAAGTGCCTTCTCTGGTCGCGCCTTTGATCGTCGCCAATTAAATTTGGTTCCAATAACCGACTTTAAAAATACCCATTAACGGCGGTTATGAACCGCCTTTAATATGTTCCAAACTAGGAACCTAGGTAGCCTCCATTGACCTTAGGACATACGGACTCGAAACCGATTCGGAGACCAAATTCAGTCATATGGAATGGGCTGGGGTCTTCTCATTTCGGACCAACAATTCGGCCCTCCTTTGTGAATTGATGCATCTTTTTTGGGTGACTTTCATTTCCAAGTTCGGAAGGCAAATCGGCTTGGACAATATTAAAGAGCCAGATTTGGTTACGAGTTTGGAAGTGTGCATGTCTCTAATGGTAAAAATACAATCTTCATTCATATTCCCGGATCAAAATAAGCCTTATTCCATAGCCACGATTGTAACACAATACACGAAAGTATTTTACAACATAACAAAAAACTATAGAAAACACTATCAAAGCAATAATCTATAAATAAGAATAAAAATCAATACAATTCTATTCCAAACTTTCACATCATATTAATTTATCTAAATTTTGTTACTATACAAAGTTAAGGTTCTCAAGAGTTACTGAGCGGTTGAGAATGTGATGCATAGCCAAACAATTTCTTGCGTTGTTGATATCTTCTTTCGAATAGTGCATCGTTACCTTCGGAAGAACCTGCGCGTAGCAAGAGAGTAGAAAATATTATGTCGAGATTGAGACATTAAGAATGGATAGTAGAAACAAATGTATAATATCCTTGTCAACTTCAAGTAAATCCAACTTTACACCTTCTATGCACTCTATTGCGTACAACATTACGTAATAGATGCACTCCCATATTTGCGCTGGTTGCTTTTATTGATTTAAAACCACATAAAATTTGAAACGTATAGAAACACATAAATAAATCTTGTTGAAAAAAAAACTTACCATATTTTACCCTGATTTCGGCCACTTCAAAATTGATTTAACCTTTTTCGTTAGTGTCCTTTGTAGACGATGCCAAATCTTGACAAATTCAACCGATGGTTAGAAGTGCAAGGGATCCATCAAATACACCCGTTTCATTGTGGGTACAATCATAATCAATCGCTATGGTCTCTGAACACAAAAATAAATTTCTATTCATAAAATTGTGTAAATGATGTTTGTAAACGTAATAAATATCGTAACTATAACTTTTCAATGTATGGCGCAATGAATAATTTCTTATCCTTCCTCCCTAGGTTTTTTTCGAATGTAGTCGATTCTTCCTTGGTTTGTACAACCAATTTCTTGAGTCAAGACCGGGCATATGCAACCAACCCATCCTTTCTTTTGACTATAAAAAAAATACGAGTACCTTGAAATTGTAATTTTTTTTCACATTAGTTGTAAACAAGTTGAAAGTAATAAATAGTAACTTCGAATTAAATATATTAATACATACATAATTATATATATTGTACTAACATTGTGTATATGTACAATATCGTCTAATTAACTATCTTGATCTCCAAAGGTCCTCAAAATCACTCCATAGCGCGATGATATCCCATTTCCCACCAAATATGCATTCATTTCCCAAAAATGTGTGTTGCGTTGCGGCCATGTGGTTGAAGCCAAGTGTATAGCACTTGTACGAAGTTAGAAGAGTCTTTAAGGACTTGCACGCTTGGAACAAGTTGTCTAATCTTGTTTGGTGTTCTTTGGACCGGTTTAGCTGTTCCTTAGACCGGTCTTGGTGTAGTTTTGACAACTTTAGGTGTTGTTGGCCGTGTGAATTTCAAATGTTGATCCTTTATAGGATCAGAATAAATTAGTCGACGCAGCCACAAAAGAAACATTATAAGAGTGGAACCAACTTTCTCGTATTCTTCATCGGGAATTGGCAACGGGGCACCCATCACCAACACTTTCTCCAATGAAACTCTCGACAAACCTTCTGCAATTGGTATGGTGTGATGATATTTCATTAACTCATTCAAAACTCCATCAGCTATGTGGAATAGTCTACCATCCATGTCTTGATCAATGTATAGCTCATACACAAGTGAACCTACATCACACCAATTAAAATTGTTAAATATGACACAAATATCATATTAACGATTTGAAGAAGTGAAATGGGTGAAATGACCGTTATACCCCTGAGTTAAAAAATAAAAAAATAAAATCACAAAAGACACTAATAGCCCTAGCCACTTTGCCTAATTCCCATCCCCATCTATTTCCATCTCTTTCTCATTTCTTTGCAACAACCACCGCCACCTCTCCTCTCCACTCCTCCCACCTAAACCCACCACATCTCCTCTTCTCTTGCCTAAACCGGTCACCCTCTCCTCTCAAGAATGCCCCGCCGACTCCGTCAATCGTCGCCCCCCTCCACAACCCCATCACCTCTCCTCCACAATGAATTGAATAATATCACATACGATAATATTGTTGTTCATATATCTATTCAAATATATCATCAAACGTTGATAGAGAATAGTGTTCAAAAAGTAAGAGTGCAAGTTCAACTGGGACGGAGGGAGTACTATAGGTTGTGGGAGTACTCCCTATATCCCAACAGTAATGGCATATTTATTTTTTCACGGTTGTCAATGATCATGTTTGAGCGTCAATATCTCTAACTACATATACCAATTCCGCATAAAAAATAATATTTAGAAAATATATGTTAAGATGAATCCAACAATATCTCACATGATATATCTGTTATGTATATACTAGCGGGAGTCCCACCGCGTGTTGCGCAATGTTTTTGATTAATTTTTTTAGTTTAATTATCATGTAATATTTGTGGCTCACTTTTAAATTGAAAATAAAAATTAAATTATAAAGTTTTTTTATCTAAGAATAACCACATAATTATATAGTGAAATAATTAATTTGATTATAATTTACAAAATAATAAATGAAATAAAAATTATAGTAAGTAAAACTATATATATGTATATTACAAAGACTTGGGTGAGACCGTCTCACCTAAGCTTATGGTGATACCAGGGGCTTCTCTGAAATTTTAATAATTATAGGACGTTACTTGCAATAATATATAATTTATATAATTTAGTTATTTTTCTGTTTTTGTTTCATTTCTCTCTCGTCATTGAAATCAAAATTTTGAAAACCGCAAAAAAATCCTCTCAAAACTGCTCCTTCAAATCCGATTTCAACCGCTCGATTTCCATTTCAAATGCAATTTCAAAGCTTACATTGCATTAGATTGTTGTGTTCCAGTCTGATAGAGGCAATGTTTGCAAAAAATGGATTTTGTGGTCCGATGGAGTTAAGATTTGGGCCTTTTTGCTTTCTTCAAGTTTCCAGTTGTTTTCTTGTTGATTTCATCGTTAAATCCGGATGTGCATGTGTTATATTGGTTTTATATTATGTATTTTCTATTTGTGTTCGTTGTTTTGTAGATATGATGAAATCGAAGGAAGTTATTGCCTGTAAAGATGACTTGAATGTTGATGACGGTGTTCCTACCTCATCCGTTGTGGAATCACAAGGTTTTTTCTTCTTTTTTAAAAATTTTTGTATCGTTAGTTTTTTTTTTCTTTGATTTTTCTGTTTCATTGTTGATTGTTTTGATGCGTTCTTCGTTCTTATTGATTCTGCTCTATTTTTTGTTTGATGTTACTCTGTTTGCTGAATTTTTAGTTGTTGCTCTATTTTTTTCTTTTATGTTGTGGTTTCAGTGGTATGAAACGGTATATAACTGATTAGTTGATCTGTTTATGTTTTTAATTTGCATGTTTATGTATTTAGTTAAGGTTTGGTTTAGGCTTTGTTGTGAATTAGTTTAGCCTCTGTTTAGTTTGCATGTTTTCTGTTTACTTTAGGTTCTGTTGTGGTTTAGCTTAGGCTCTGTTAGTTTATCCATTTATGTGATTAGTTTAGTTACTTTTTTCTTATTTAATATTAATCTTTTTATATTCTGTTTATGTATATTTATATACATAGTTATATTTGTCTCTTTACTTTGGGTGTTTTAGTTTTTTATTTATGTGTTTATGTGATTACTTTTTTATGTATATTTATGTGATTACTTTTTATGTATATTTATGTGCTTACACAAAAAAAGTTGAAATGTATGAATATAATTGAGTGAGAGGAGTGGAAAGTGTAATAGAGGGATGAAAATGATTTACTTTTTACTAGTATAAAAAATGTGTCAATTTTATAAAAATATACTGAAATGAAAAGTATATCAAAATTTAAAATATACAGAAATATGTTTTTTAAAAGTTTTCACGTTTTCATACAGAAATTGTCACCCCCACAATTTTTCTTAAAATAAAAACCTACCTTTTTCTTCCATATTCTTTTCCCCAGCTTCCAATCATAGGGAGATGGGAAAACAACAATTTATTTTAATTAATATATTTGTTATTGAATAAGAATGAGGTTTGACTCCGCAGTTAAATTTATTGTTCGACTGACCGATTAGATCATTGTGTTCATGATGATTTAGTTGTTTGCAACGATGAAATGTTCTTGATGTGTTTGTATAGATCGCGTATTCTAATTTTTATCTTCTAGCTTCCATTAATTTGGATAATTTAGATATGTGTTTTTAAACATGTTTATAGTTTGAACAAAATAGATTGTGGTTGGGTTAATTAGTATTACAGTTGTAGAAAATGCATGTTGGCGGAGTGATATTGATGCCTAATACGCTCCGGTCTACCAAGTAGTCAATATTTTTGCATGAAGCGATTTAATATCCCCAAGGGCGATATTACAATTTTTATTGAATCTTTAATCTGTAATATTACAGACAATCAGTCTGGTTGACATGTAATTTAGATATTCTTGCAATATATTAGTTATTGATATAGGCTAGGTAGGTTCGATGTCAATTTCATTCATTATAATCGTGTTTCCTCGCATTTTTTGAATGATTGATTTCATGAAAAAAAACATTGGCATGTTTCCCTTCACAAAAAAATGTGAATCACTCTCGTCCATTTAAACCCTAGTCTCCCGAGTTTGTTTTTGGTAAACTGAATTGAACCATAATATGTGTATTTAAAATGGTAACAATATACAAACTAAATTAGAATAAAATATATTAAGTTTAGAAAATACATATTTTCTTTACTCCTTCAATCAAGTCTATCAGTATATCTTTCTTTTTTAATATAAAAAATATTTTGGTAACCCTGAGTTCCCTTATAGGTGCGATTATGCAGATACGACCCCCAATTTTTTTGAAAAGTGCAAATATACCCAAGATCGATGTTGACTGAAAGACTGATAACCCTCTTACCGGATACTTAGATTTTTCTATGTTAACCAAACTTGTAAAGACAAAAACACCATAGTCATCCTATTTCCTCCCTCGCCCCAATGGACCTCCCTCATCCCTCACTCATCGACTCTTACCATGCCTCATCCATCAGATCCCAAGCGACGAGCTTGGGATCACACCTCCCCCCACTTCAATCCATTGAGCCCCCTCAACACTCTCACACTATTTCTCCAAATATACATCTGCACCACTTCCAACTACCATCTTTTCAGCCACTAATCCATCGCCACCACTAGCAAGTTCAGATGGAATTCCCAATTCACTCCTTTGTGTAAAATATGAACGGTTGATTTTATTAATGGTACAAGGGTACAATATATAGACATAATGTACAGAATCACAAATGGAAATGGATTCTATCTAGAGTACAAGATATGCACAAAATATAACAAAATATCTCCTTAGCACTCATCCTCAAGTTGGAGCACGTGGATCACGAATGCCCAACTTGCCAAGAAGAGTCTGAAATGCATGGCGTCCAAGAGTTTTAGTGAACAAGTCTGCTGCTTGACTGGAAGTGCAAATATGATGAGTGGCAACTTCACCAGACCGTACCAAATCACGAACAAAATGACAGTCAATCTAAACGTGTTTCGTATGTTCATGAAACACGAGATTGGCTACAATATGAAGAGCTTTCTGACTATCAAAATATAAACGCATAGGAGAAAAGTGACCTAAGCCCAAAGATCGAAGAAGTGACTTAAGCCAAATCAGCTCACAGTAGCCATGGCGCGATACTCATCTTCAGCTGAAGATCAATAAATAGTTGGTTGTTTCTTTGTCTTCCGAGAAATAAGGGATTCTCCAAGCATAACAAAATCCAGTCAAAGAACGACTCGTAATAAAGTAAGCTGCCCAGAGTCACAAAAGGCAACAAGCTGAAGTGAGCTTTTAGCTAAAAAAATAAAACTTGACCTGGATGGCTCTTCAAAAAAAATGTAAAACTAATAGTGCAGCCTGCCAGTGAGCTAGACGTAGTTTCTCCAAAAATTGTGCCAAGTGTGCACATAATAGTTAAGCTTCAGGCGAATAATAGTCAGATAAATCAGCTTACCAACGAGTATACGATATTGCGCAAGGTCAGTGTAAGTTGGTCATATGCGCATGCCAAATTGTGCTGATGTTTCATCGAAAGATCAGTAGGCTTAGAAACACACAACCCAGTATTCGTCAAAAATATCAAGAGCATATTTCTGTTTGCACAGAAACATACCATCGGGTATCTGAGCAATATAAATCCCCAAAAAATATTTCAAAACTCCAAGATCCTTTATATGAAAACAAGAGCAGAGATACTTCTTGAACTCAGCCATCGAAGTCGAAGAAGATCCAGTAATGATCAAATCATCAACATAAACCCAAGCATGGAGGGAAACACCATCACACAAATAAGTAAACAAAGAGTAATCCGCCTTACTCTGTAAAAAGCCAAAAATGCGCAGGGCTGCAGTTAGCTTAGCAAACTAGTCCAGACGTAGGATGAGTATAACATATAGGGGGCCGCATATAGATCTCCTCATCTATATCTCCATGCATACAAGCATTATGTACGTTAATATTATGAAGATCCCATCCACGAATAACAACAATTGCCAAGAACAGATTAACCAATCTCATCTTGGAAATTGAAGCAAAAGCCTTGGTAAAATTGGTGCCCTCAATCTGTCGATTTCCAAGAACAACCAACCGAGCCTTATAATGCTCAATAGAACCATCAGACGTATACTTGGTTCTAAACACCCATTTACTTCCAATAGCATGTTAATTAGGCGGCAGAGGAAACAAAATATAGGTATTGTTCCGCTCAAGTGCATCAATCTCATCAGTCATTGTCGCTCGCTAGTGAGGATGACGAGAAGTCTCGAAATACATAACCGGTCTAAGCCATCTGTAACTGCAGCTAAAAATCTATAATGCGAAATCGAAAAATTATTGCAAGAAAGATAATCAGCAATAAGGTAGCGAGTACTTGAGGACAGTTCAGGCGAGCATGAGAGAGAAGCATAGGGGGGTTATAGGGCAAGTAGCAGTGCAGACATAATCCTTAAATCTAACTGGTGGGTGGCGAAGATGAGTACTCAGCGATCGAGTAGGCTGGGGCGATAGAGACTCATCAACATCTAAATTAGAAAAAACCAGCGGCTCAGGCCGAGGTTCAGGCAAAGCCGATCTCGTCTCGGGCAGAGCTTTCTGTGCTCGGGCAAAGGCGACTGAGGTTAAGCAAAATGTAGAAAGGGCACATGCAGCACTGTCTGCGGTTGTATGGATGCCAGTGGCGACGTGATCTAAGTTGGTGGCGGTCTGGAGGCTGGCGGCGTTATTAAGATGGGTGGCATGGCATTGTTCAAGGCAGCTGCGACGATTGCACAAGATCACCGAAGAAGTCAAATCAGTAACATATGCGTATGGAAATGAATCTTCATAAAACATAACATCTCGACTATCAAACACAGTATGAGACTCCAAGTCGTAAACACGCCAAGCTTTATTATCAAGTGGATAACCCACAAAGACACGTTTGCGACTTTGGGATGCAAACTTATCACGCAGCTTTGGAAGCTAAAAAGTAAAGAACAAACATTTGATCACACGGAGATGGTTGTAATCTAATGCGCGCCCATGAAAAAGTTGATAAGGTGAATGGCCATTCAACACCAGTGTTGGAGTGCGATTGATCAATATGCAAATGGGCTTGGAAACGGAGAGCATGCGTCACTTTTAAGATGTGGTGGTGCTTCCGTTCCACTCGCCCATTCTACTGTGGTGTGTAGACAGTAAAATTCTCAAACCGAATTCCTTTCTCAACAAAGTAAGATCTAAGAGGAAGAAATTCAGTTCATTGTCAGCTCAAACTCGTTGAAATTGATGACGAAACTGTGTCTAAACGAGAGCAAAGAACTCCTTCATCTTGGCAGGTACATGAGACTTAGATACTAATAAATAAACCTAAATAGCTCGGGAATAGTCATCAATAATAGTTTAAAATGAAAATGCTCCACTAGAAGAGGGTGAGCTTAAAGGCCCCCAAACATCACAATGTATAAGTTCAAACAAACGACTAGCCTTAGAATTACTTAAGGGAAAACGATTTCTAGACTGTTTTGCCCGATGACAAACTGAACAAGGAATAATTTTATTCAAATCACTACGACTTAAAGCAATAACTGGGATAGAAGACAACACCAAAGATGACAGATGCCCAAAACGTTGATGCCATAAATCAGACGAAGATACATCGACGGTAATGGAGATGGACGTCGGCGAAGACGGTAGAGCTCCCAGACTGCGCAACCAATAAACTCCTCCATGCTGATCACCCACGCCAATCACTGTTCTCGTGCTGATATCCTGTAATATGCATAATTTCTTGGTAAGAAAAACTAGTCATTTTAAAGTAGTAGTTAATTTGGCAAATGGCAACAAGTTACAACGTAATTCCAGAATAAACAAAACACGAGATACAAGAACATCTCCAAAGTATATATTCCCATCTTGAGTTCCAATAGAAATAGATCCATCAGTTAGGATGACATTAACATTATCAGCAGGCTCAATATCATTCAAAAGATCCTTGGCACTAGTAATAAGATATGAAGCTCCGGTATCAAGAATCCAAGGTAAAGTAGGTTTACCTGACGTATTGTCAGTATTATTCATCTTAGAGAATATGTTAAGAACCGAACTCCATTGTTCCTTGGACAAGGTGGAACCGAAAGCTGTCTGATTAGCATCGGAAAGGATGGCGGCAACGTTGACCGTTGGTGGAGGTGCGGCAGCAGCATCGACGGCTCCAGGGAACAATGCAATTGCAGGGGTACCAGTTTTTTGATTTTGAGTTCTCTGATAGGATTCCGAAGGTCTGTTCTCAACAAACTAGTCAGGATAACAAATGATATTAGTGACGTCGTGGCTCTTGCGATTGCAATGAGTGCACATGAGGCTTTTTAGTCAACAGCGGCGGCGAGTTGGTTACCCTGGGCGGCGGCGATTGGCTTAGGAGCAGGTGATGGCGTCGGACAATGAGTGGAAAATGCCATGCTGTCTGGCGTGGAATCACGGGGATTGACAATAGTCTTGTGACGCTCATCCTGAATTGCGAGCGAGGGAACACGACCAATGGAAGGCAATATATCTTTAACCAGGATATGTGATCTGAGAGTATGATAGCCATTATCAAGACCAATGAGAAACTGATAAACCATCTTGTTCGTACGTTCCTTAATGACAATAGTAGCAGCCGGACAGACTCATGTCTGAGGAGGCAAGTAAGCAAAGAATTCATCCTACAGCTTCCCGCACCCTTCATCATAAGCAAAAACAACCTGACCATTCTGGCGACAATTATAAATGGCTGCACAAATCTCACAAATGCGTGGACCATCACTAACAGAAAAATGTTGCTTAAGGTCATCCCAAAGCTCCTTAGCAGACGCAAAATAAGTAATAATAGCGAGAATGGAGGGATCAAGAGTCTGAACAATCCAACCAACAAGCATAAAATTCACACTATTCCAGCCATTATAAAATGGTTAACCATGTAAGGGCTTAACATTAGATCCATCAAGAAAAACATCATCACGTTTTGCAGAAAACGCATTAAGTAAAGAAGTACTCCAATCATTAAAATTATCACCCTCAAGATCACCAGAGAGATAGTCAAACATGGATGATCTGATAGATGCACATTTTATGGATGAGTAGGAGGCAACGTGTGAGAGAAGTCGCCGGTGGACTGGCGGATGGCCGGAGGAACGACGATCGTCGATGCCTGCACGACAGCCTGGAAGATGACGACGTCTGCAGCAGGGCATGGTTGGAAAATTCTGGACGTCGAGAACCTGGAGCAACATCAAAATATCTCCAGTTTCAAGATCTTAGGCGGTGGCACCGGGAACCAGTAGCGGCGGTGGCACCGGGAACTCCCTGGGCGGCGGCAGCAACAACAGTGAGCAGAACAGGCGCAGGTGCATCGGCTCCGAGATTCAAGTTTGGAATATTATCACCGGCGGCAGTGGAAAGAATAGCGGTGACATCAAGATCCTCGACCTCAACTTGGTTGTAGAGATCCATCACAATGGCGGAAGAAGAACAACTATGACAGCGCAGAAGTCTCCAACGACGATGACAATTTCAGCTGCGGCGATGAGTGAAGAACAAGCAGGCGGGGGCGTGGGTTGGCTGGTGGACTATTTTAGGGTTTTGAGAAATTTTAGGGTTTCATGACTTTTGACTTTGATACCATGTAAAATATGAACGAGATAGGCATCATGTACAAGATCATAAATAGAAAAGGATCCTATGTAGAGTACAATATATACACAAAATATCTCCTTAACACTTTGAGCTAAAACGTTGTGACGACGATTCCACTTTAAAAACAATCAGACACAATGGTACATGATGCCCCCATTAGGACAATGATAAGTGATGGTCCAATCGAAAAAATGGTACATGATGCAACGAAGAGTTTGTAACTCCAATGTCGATCAACACACTGGCATCCTGGCCGGTTAAGGTGTCGACATAGAGAGATCTCGACTTTTTCCAGAGGAGTAATAGCTTCGGAGGCCCACAGAGAAAGATGAAACGGGCAAACTGAATTTGGAAAAGGCCGACGAATGGGATTTGCTCAAGGATGAAGAACTTGGATATCAATTTTATTTTATTTTTTAACCCTTTAATTCTAACTATTTTTTTTAGATTTCAACAACTTTGACTGCCATTGCCTAAAATCTCATATTTGCACTAAAAAAATTGAAATTTTATCTAGAATTATCAGAGAATTAATATACTCTCTCCGTCCCAACATAAGTTGCACATAATCTTTTTCATGATATTTAAGAAACATGTTTGATTGTTAATATGTTCAACTACGCATATTAACAGCAAATAAAAAGTCGGTATTCAGAAACTACTCATTACGATGAATCCAACAATATTACATACGATGGTATTATTGTTTATATATCTATTTAAATATGTGATCAAAATTTGATAGTGTTGACTATCAAATAGTAAGCGTGCAGCTTAAACTGGGACACTGGACGTATTACAATAGCACCTTTTTCTTTTAAAAAAATACTTAAAATTTGGGTGTCAAACGTAAAAACAAACAACAAAAACAAAAATAAATGAGGGCATTTTCGCCACATGACGTATACACATAATTCCACATCATTTTTTAAAATTAATTTAAAATTTAAAAATTTAATAAAGTCAGCTTTAATTTTACAATGCAAATCTCTTTCCATTTTCAACGTTCTTCTCATAGTTCAATGATTTTCAATTAATAATTAATTAATCATACCCTATTGAGGTTGCAAAAGCATCCTCAATCTCCTTTTGTTAAGAAAATTCATTCATAATATTTATTTTTTACAATATATATTTTAAGTTTGATACCATTTCCATTTTGGTTTATCTTTTTAATACTATCAAACTTCATTTCATGATAATAAGTGAATCATTTTCATCTTTTTTACTTACTGCAATCAATTATTTCCACGTAATTTAATTTTCCTACAAAAGTATGTAAAATTACTACGTTAAACATATAAAATAATAGATAGAGTAACTTTTATTTATATATATATAAGTGTTTCTAATAAATTTTAATTTTGAGACAAAAATCAGTATAAAATGCTCTATATAAATATTAAATATAGTACTGAAAGATTTTTTTTGTAAATACTTTCACTGGCTCATTTAACACTTTGTAAATTTTATTTGCAATTTTTCTTGGAGTCCGTCTCTTGAAGACGGTTCTTCCATAAGTTATGGAAAGACCAAAGTTTAAATTGTAAATGAGAAAAAAGAGTCAAGATAAAATTTTCGCATTACATTAATCGATTTATAAACTTATAACTACTGCACGATGCATAATAAATTTTTTATTATTGAAACTAAAATCTTTTACCTTTATATAATTCTAATTCAACCCCATCTTTCCATATGCATATGAAAAAACGGTATTTCCCAAAAGTTTGTCAATATATACGATTTTTTTGTTAACTAATATTTATAAATGACATATTTTAGTATATATCAATATGTGATTGGTAACAGTATTAAAAAATGAGTTCGTTTTTGGAAAACCGTCTTTCCATAAGTTATGGAAAGACCAAATTTTAAATTGAAAATTAGAAAAAATGAAGATAAAATTTTTGGATTGCATTAATCGAGTCATAAACTTATAACCATTGCACGTTGCATAATAAATTTTTAATATTGCAACTAAAACATTTTACCTTTCTATAATTCTAATTCAACCCCATTTTCCCCAAAACTTTGTCTATTTATACGACTTTATTTTATTTTTGTTCAAATATTTAGAAATGACAGATTTTAGTACATATCAATATGTGATTGGTAATAGTATTAAAAAATGAGTCCGTCTCTTGAAAAAACTGTCATTCCATAAGTTATGGAAAAATCATGGTTTAAATTGAAAATTATAATAAATCAAGATAAAAATTTTGGTTGCATTATTCAGATCATAAACTTATAACTATTGCATGTTACATAATAAATTTTTAATATTGCAACTAAAATCTTTTACATTTCTAAATTCTATTTCAACCATGTATTTCCATATGCATATGGAAAGAAAGGTTTTGGCGATTTTTCTCAATATTTTGTCATAAAAAGTTTATTGCATTAAGGTATATTGTATTTTTATTTTAATATTAAATTTAGATTATCATAAATTTTAACTTTCTTTCATCTTTATAATTTTAAAATTTTAAGAATATATATTTTTTATTATCTAAGATGATGAATTTATATATTTTTTTGGGATCAAAATTTGAAACTTATATTTTATATATTTCTAATTCAATCAATTAATCATGAATTGCTGACAATGTCTCTAATTTAACATTTTCAGATCTAACATAATTTTTTAACATTATAAATGATATCCTCATTATATTTGACCGTGCATGGTTCAGCCACTGGTGCTGCCGATAATGTCCAATCTTTTATGGAGTTCAATATTTGTTGACCATGGAAGTTTTTTTCTGGTATTTCCTCGAATGTTTAATAAAAAAATTGTCTTCTCTAAAATGTCTTTTTTTTTCCCGAAAATTGCACAATGTTATCAATTAATCACAATATATTTAAAAAATTATTGGAAGAAAAAGAAAATGGACATCTATAACTCAATTGCATAAAGTTTAATTAGTAAAAATTATTATCTAATTTAAATATTTTAAAATTTTGTAAAAAATCATATGATAATAATAAATTTATTTATTTTATCATAAACCGTGCAATGACATGATATTACAATTAAATTTTCAAAGATTTGATCATTTTTCATATTCTATGAAATCCGTATGCATGTAATGTTGATAACTACAATGTTATTTTTGCTAAAGTAATATTTATTAATATTCTTATCAACTAATTAAATTATATTTAAAAAAGTATGTCTCTTGAAAGACGATCTTTCCATAAATTATGTAAAAATTAAGGTTTAAACTGTAAATTTGAATAAAGCAAAATAAAATTTTCACGTTGTATTAATCGGGTCATAAACCTATCACTCCTAAATGTTGCACAATAAATTTTTAATATTGCAATTGAATTTTTTTACTTTTCTATAATTTCAATTCAATCTCGTCTTTCTATGTGCTTATGGAAAGACGATATTTTCCAACACTTTATCTATTAAAAATATGTATTTATTTATATAATAATATTTAAATTCACGTAACATGTGTATCTAGTAAAGTTAGTAAAAGGTCTAATTCTCAAAACAACTCTTGTCCGGTTACGTTAACGCTAGCATCTTCGTTCAGACAAGAACAACTACAATCTACAGAGCCGAAAAAACGTCAGTCAACGTCAGTCAAACCTTAAAACAAATCCCGGAAAATAAAAATCCTTAATCATTGAAATAATTTCCCTCCATTTTAATTGGTCCGTACCACCACGCGCTTTGCTGAACAGCCCTCAAACCTCCATTAAAAACTCGCTTCTCTTCCACCATCAAATCTCTCCCTTTCTCTCTCACACACTCACCTTCCACAGAAGCAGCAGCAAATTTAGCAGTACTGCCGCTGTTTCTCCCTCACACTCAATCTTAGTTACGCCCCACATTTCCTCGCTCCGCATTTCCCGCACAAGATCTGAATTTATTGTTACAGCTTTGCAGTTCGGGTTTTTGGATCTCTGGGTTGGGTCGGGTTTTCGGATCTGGGGCCACCGGCATTGTGGCTTTCTGGAGGGATAAGGACATGCTACCTGTTCGGGAAGTTCATGGCCGCGGCGTTTGTGGTGGGTGCGGGAAAGTGCGTGTTCACCGGAACCCTAGCGTGCTCCGGCCGGCGGTGTTTTGGGGCTGCGGAGTTTAGTTCTGAGGATGCTGTTGGAGGATGGGGTGCTTCCGGGAAATCGAGATGGTTACTTCTTTAGGGCTTAGTTTCTTGCTTCTTACTCTGCTCATTTTGCTCCCTACTAACAACGGTAACTATGAATACACACAGATGATTTCTGTGTGTGTGTTTTTGTGCGTGCTTTTTGAAAGAAATTATGAAAGTATGTTTGTTGCGATTTTGTCTTTTTTTGAGGAGAAGATTGTGAAGGGCGCCTAATCACCTACTTTTGTTTTTTAATGAACTGGTCTAATAATTTTAGGTTTGTATTTTGTCGTATGTAGGGTGTAAATGAATTGGCCAGTTGCTGAAGTTCTCTACCTCGTGCAAATAATGTTTCTAATCTTATTAGCAGTTGTCTTTATTAACTATCCTTCTAATTGTTCGGAGACAGTAGGGGCTTGTAGAGTTCATGGTAGAGTTAGTAAGTCCTTGATAAGGTTCTCGTGTAGCTGGAATTTGGAAGTAGTGATAACGACTTCTAAATTATTACATCGAATTGTTGGGTAATTAAGTAATTCATTTACAGTTGGAACTTGGAACCAAGAATCTGATGTATGTAAAAGATATTTGAAATTACTAACCTAATGATATATAGAATACGTGGCAAATGTCGCCATCTGAGTAAGGTTCTTGTGCTGAAAATGAAATACTCAAATTTAGAAATAGTGGTCATGACTCGTGACTTTTAAATTGTTAGGACCGAATTGACTTTTAAATTACTAGGCAGCTAGGTAATTCATTTAGCGTTCGAACAAATCATCTGATGTATGTAAAAGATATATGAAATTGGTCTGTTATACCGTTGTATCTGATTATACTGGTCCAAGCTTTGATCTCTTTAATGTTTTAAAGCTATCATGGTTGATGCATAGCTTTCTTTTCAGGATTTTTGTTCCCGCTAACCTACTTGTCTCCTGCTCTACTTCCAAGCCTTCCATCACTACCAAGGAAATTCTCACACGAACATGGTAATGTTATTCGCTAATGTTCATTTCATCATTTCTGCTATTTACTGTCATGCATTAAGATTTGTGTCCAAACTGTATGCTCTCCTTTCCTAAAGCAGAGCATTTTTGTAATGCATCAATGAAATATCTAGCTTCCTCTCTCTGCATCTTTTACATGGATTTTACTTGGACCATGAATTGGTCACGTGGATATCGTGAGAACTATCACATGGTTAATTATTTTCCTTTCTTCAGTCAGGCTAGTTTCTACAGATGCATCAGTGTCTTCATTTACTCTACCAACACGAAGAAGGTCTAAACCTCCTTTGGTTTCATCAGTTGCACCATCAGTTGCACCTGCTCCTTCACTGACAGTCCAAGGTATATTTCGATGCATATGGCTGAAGTTTATTCCCCCTCCCTCTTACTTATATACAAGTTTGATTGAAGGTCCCGCTGCGGGTCCATATGTGAAACATCGTTCTCCACCAAACCGCCCCGGAAGGCATCATGCAGCTTCCCCATCTCCTTCTAAGACACCAGGTAATATGTGACCTAAATCTGGCCTAATATTGTATCATTCCCTCATAAATAGTTTGATATACTTGCTTGCAAAACTGCAAAGCTAAAAGTCCCAGCACTGAAATTGGCAGGTTGTGATCAAATCTGTGCTGAGCCATTGACGTCAACTGCCTTTGGTTCAAGTTGTGGTTG
>JAULKM010000007.1:4348747-4363612 GCA_032355605.1 Rubia tinctorum
AAGGGACAATGAGCTTAAAACACGAAGAAGTTAATCATGAATGCAATCAAAATCCTGCCATACCATATCAACCACCGGCTGGCTAGAGATGAACTCGCAAATTCCATCGCTGGCAGCAACAAAGAATGGATTTCCCGATGTTAGCCGAAGAGTTGAAACCTCAGGAACAACAACACCAATCTTCTCAGCCATACTATCACCAACACTCCTTGTAAATGCTGTTCCGGGATAAGTCCCGTTCAGAAACCACAACCTAGGCGGATCACTCCCTTCAGTTTCTTCATCTCCCCACGACTGAATCTCTATGGAAAAATAGAACAAAATTAAACCTCACCTCTCGTAAGAAATACCTTGTCTATCGTCGTCGACTGCTGTCTCCATTGCTGTCCGCCGCCATCTCCAACGTTCGCCACCATCCGCCGCCAGCGCGTGATTGCACACGCTAGTCATCCTCTTCAATAAGCGCGTGGATCTCGCCTGACGGAAGAGGAAAAAACGTCATTGCCTCATTTCGCCTCGCCTAGCCATCACCGTCGCCTCACCATTTGTCAACCGTAGCGCCACCGTCGTCGTCCTAGCTCCGTCGCAGACTCGATTTTGATATGTCGCCGTTGTAGAGCGGCGGGAGAAAGTGAAAAGCTCAGATCATTGCGAGGCGAGGCGGTTGCAGAGCTTCGTTCTCGGTTGAAGATCCTTGATCGACAGAACGTTTCTACGAAGAATCGGAAGAATTGCCGGCTGCAGAAACGTTTGAGCGGCAGTGTCACCGGTGAAAGAAGAAGATTCGCCAGTGGTCGCCCTAGCTCCGCCGCAACGCCGGTGGAACAAGGAGAAACGCGGCGACGAAATGGTGGCGCAAAATGGGGATCAAAGCAGTTACCGATTCTTGATCGGAGAATGAAAAAATAAAAATTCTAGGTATATATAGCTATTTAATAATTGCACAATTGGTCCCTATATTTAATAGTATATTCAAAGAAATACCCCATCCCAAAATTAAGATTTATACTAATTGCATAACAGACCCTACCTAAAGTTTAGGCTGCCTAAAACAAGACTTTGTGAAATATCAAAGTTTAAACTGCGAATTAGAAGAAATTGGGTAAAAAATTTTGATTGCATTAATTGGGTCATAAACTTATAACAACTACATGTTGCATAACAAAATTTTAATATTGAAACTAATTTTTTATCTTTCTATAATTATAATTCAACCCCATTTTTCCATATGTCTATGAAAAGATGTCTTTTCCAGACTTTGCCTTTATAAAAAAAGAGAAAAGTGCAAAAATAACCCTATAGGATTGAGAAAGTGCAGGAATGACCTTGTAAAATCTGAAAGTGCAGAAGTAACCCTATAAGATTATGAAAATGTTCAATTTTAACCTTTTGGCTGATTTACGGCATTGACCGATGAAAATTCGGCATTGACTAATGATGAAAAAACATAAATACCCCTCTCTTAATAAAAACCTTAAACTAAAAGTAGAGTGACCATTATACCCCAAACTTCTTCTTCAACCCTAAACCCTAAACTGCTTCTCCAACTTCAAACACTTGCCGCTGCTGAGCGCCGCCGTCACAGAGTGCCACCGTCTATGCCCTTCCACAGCCCCACCCACCCACCCGAAGCCCAAACCCACATGCTTTTCCGCCGCCTGCCTAGAACCACCACTACCAGCCACTGGTGTCGCCGTCGTGCCACCGCTTGAAACCCTTCCCTGCCAAAAACCCATCCAACACATCTCCCTCGCCGCCGCCGAGCGCCGCCACCACCACCGAGCGCTGCCTATCCACCTCTGCCGTCAATGCCACGCCACAGCCCCACCCGCCCAAAGTCTAGCCTCACACGCTCTTCCGCCGAGGCTGCACCGCCTGCTCAGAACCACCGTTACCAGCCACTGCCACCGCTACCTAAAACCCTTCCCCACAATAAACCCACCCCACACATCTCCATTGAACTCCTTCTCTCCCCTGCCACCACTCAACCCTAGGTCGTCGTCGCCTCCTCTCCCCCACCACCACTCAACTATGAGTCGCCGCTGCCTCCTCCCCCTGCCACCACTAGACCCTACGCTGCCGCGCCTCCTCTCTCCTGTCACCTCCAACCCTAGCAGGCGCCACACAACTCCTCCGCGCTCTTCTAGTCCCCTGTCACCACTCAACCATAGCCCTGTAATGAACGACCACAAAGATCCGGCCACCTCTACTCCAACACCACCGTCCAGCGTGCCACCTCAACCGGCGAATACACGACCACCACCTCACACTCGTGTGCCATCTCAATCACGTCACCGATTCATCCACTTAGCCGAGGCGCCACCCAAATCGCAGGAAGAAATGAGAGGGTTTCGGGCGGGCTTGGCAAAATGGAAGAGATCGGGTGGAGGGGCAGAAGAAATTGGGTGGAGGGCTACTCAAAAGGGAAGAAATCGGGTGAAGGGGTGGATTTTTTTATTTTTTTCCGGAAAAACACAACATTATTTGTTTTTGGCTCTCAATATATTGTACCTATTCTACTCAGAAGCAACACCAGTGGCCTAATAACAACCATCAAACCACCGCAACGGTAACCTAAACAGTAAAAATCCGCCCCCTTCCGATCAAAACAAGCTCACTTATTCTTATGGCGGTTCTGCCCCTTGGCGAGAGCCCGCTTTTATACACCTCAGTGGTCGGAAAATAAATTCCCTCAACCCAGAAATCCCAAATCCCACTAAATCTGATCACAGAATTCAAGGGAGAAATCGATGTCCTCTTCAACGATGATGAAATCGAAATGCTATCTGAACCCTTTAAGAAACACCTTATCATAAAGTTTGTAAAAGGAAGGCCAACTCTCGATTTCGTTTGCAACCAATTCACAAAAATAGGCTTTAAATCTGACCCGGTGATTACTGCTCTGGACCATCGCCATATCTTCATCAAATTTGAGGTGGAAGAAGACATACATATGTGTTGGATTTAACGCAACTGGAACATCGATGGACAGCTTATGAAGGTTCTCAAATGGACCAGGAATTTCGATGTCAATGAAGAACCTCTGATAGTTCCAGTATGGGCTACTATTGAATTTTCGCCTGCTTACTTTTTGCATCCAGATTTTATTCCTCATATAGCAAGTAGGCTAGGAGAGCTCATTTTCGTTGATCCACCCACTATAAACATGACTAGGCCTTTGTATTGAAATAAACCTTATTGGACAGTTCTCCAATAGAATCAGGTTAGGTTCTAATACAGATAGTAAGTGGTATGTTGCTGTTTATGAGGATCATTCAAGCTATTGTCCGAAATGTGCTAAGATATGCCACTCTCAAAAATAATGTAGGTTGGATAATAGGAACAATATAAACACACACACACACACACACACACAAATTTAGAGGAAAAGACAGGATAGAAGAGCCTTATAATCAATCTGTTCAAGCTGGTACTTCTGCCCAATCTGCCCAACTTGCCCAACCTGCCAATCCTGTCAAGCCTGCCCAACCCCTCAAATCGGTTACAAACCACCCAGTCTCACCAAAAAAGGCAATAAAACCACCACAGATGGAGTGGAAACCAATATCTAATTTGGAAGCACATGCCAACTCTTCACACCCTAATAAGGACTCAGATGAAGAAATAGAGATTTTTGAAGATGATGACGAATTATTCAGGGATGGAGGAATAAACAAGAATAGTCAGGAACCCGCTCAGGAGCTAAAATCTCAGAAAATCATATGGGCAATCAAAACACCAAGGTCTTCTGTAATACCATTCAGAAATAACAAATTCCTCAATGAGTTTTAGGAACTAGATTTCTCCGGATGACCTCATAAAAAAGAAGAATAATACTCAGCAAATGACAGTGGATAGGAATAAGCTCACAGAATAACTCATTGAGTTCAGCAACAGGTTTGATAAGTTGAGGGATTTGCAAGATGAATATGATAAAAAAGAAGACGAATCACCTCCTCACTTAACACCTCAGGTCTGTTTGGACAAAGAAGGAGAAGTGTCTACCCCAGGTTCAGAGGATACCGAGGAAGAGAGGTACATGATCAGCAATGAGGTAATCGAAGCAGGTCAATTAGGAAGGATCAACGAGGAAAATGACCTTAACCAATCCCAGACTGTGAACATATCAGCTCATACAGGTACATCTGATCCTTCTCATAATAAGAATTTTTTCAATACTCCTAAATTCATGATGACTTGTGCAAAGATGAAAAATTCTATTTTTAATGATGTGCAAAACATTAACATGGAACATTAGAGGAATCCTAAAAGGACTTACTAGGCTTAAGAAATTAGTGCAGATACATAAAATAGAAGTTCTCATTGTCATTGAGCCTAAACAACATAGGAATAAACTTTATGATTTCATGACACGGCTAAGCTTTCAACACTCGGAATCACTGGATGATGATCATATATGGATATTCTTTAAACAAAGCATCCAATGCATCTTACTATGTAAGCATGAGAGATTTTTACACTTCCAAATCACACACACTCTTGCTCAGATCTCGTTTCAATTAGTTTTTGTATATGAATACCATGATAGGGCATCGAAAACAAAAATGTTCTCAGAACAGGGCAGAAGAATACATTCAATAGTTGAACCATGTGTTCTGACTGGTGACTTTAACATTATTAGAAGTATTAATGAATATAAGGGTAGATCAGTCCCTAATATAAATGAAAAAAATGAATTTGACTCATTTCTAATTACAAAAAAACTTCATAGAGGTAAACACCCTAGGAAATCCATTCACATTGACTAATGGTAGAAGGAACAAACAAAGGGTCTTAGAGAGATTGGACAGAACACTAGGGAATCTGGAGTTGTTTGATAAGTTTCAAAACAGCACAGTCCAAGTATTAGGAAGAGGGAATTTCGAACATAATCCATTGTTGCTTACTTTAGAGATTCAATCTAAGCTGTTTATGAGGCCTTTTCGTTTCCAATCTATGTGGTTAAATAGACCAACTTTGCTCCCTCTTATAGAACAAAACTGGAATGAACCAGTAATGGCTCAGGGAATGATAGGTTTCTCCAGTAAACTGTCTAGGTTAAAAACATTCTTGAAAAATTGGAATAAGGCTGAATTCGGTAATATTTTTCAGAATGTTTTAAATGCAGAGAGGAAAATAGCAAAGTTAGAGCTGAATTTAGACACAAACTATAATCTGCAGGACCAGATAGAACTTAATGAACAAAATGCATAGTTGGTTAATTTTTTGAAGGAACATTAAGACTTTTGGAAACAACAATCTAGACAAAAATGGCTTTGAAATGGGGATCTGAACACATCTTTCTTTCATAATAGTGTTAAGTGTAAAACAACTAGACTTAGGGTTAATAAATTCCAGAAAGAGAATGATACTTGGGTAGAAGAACAAGATCACATAGGAAAATATGCTGCTTCTTTCTTCCATAAAGTGCTCACAGATGAAACACTGGAACACATATGATGAACTTCCTTAATTTCATTCCTACTGTAATTACTGAAGCAGATAACATTGAATTATTGAAAATGGTTGAAATGGAAGAATTCGAAAAGATAGTGTTCAATTTATGAGAGGAAAGTTCCTCTGGCCCTGATGGATTTAGTGGACTATTTTTTAGGAAATCTTGGCCAGTAATTAAAAATGATCTTCTACAGGAAGTTCAGGAGTGTATGTGTGGTATTAAATTGCCTAAATCTTTTGCTAGCACATTTATTACTCTAATCCCAAAAACTCAGACACCTATGAAATTAACTGAATTCAGGCCTATAAGTCTAACTAATTTCTCAAATAAAATCCTCTCCAAGATCATAGCTGAGAGAATCAAATATTTACTCACTAAATGCATATCACTTGAACAATCCGCATTCATAAAGGGTAGGGAAGTTGCAGATAATGTATTGGTTATGCAGGAAATGGTTAAATTATTGGACAAGACACCTTATGCTCTCAATATGATAACAAAAATGGACATGTCTAAAACCTTTGATAGGATATCTTGGCCAATGTTGAACTCATTGGTGCTTAAACTTGGGTTTAATGGACACTTAGTCTCACTCATATTAGGTAACATCAATAGTGCTTGATTTTCAATGTTGATAAATGGTACACCTTATGGTTATTTTAAACCTTCAAGGGGACTAAAATAAGGTGATCCATTATCCCCTACACTCTTTAACTTCACCACAGAACTGTTAAATAGGGGACTAAAATTTATGTACCAAAATAATCACATTGAACACTTTAGATTACCTCCTGGAGCTGAAAATATAACACACCTTTCTTATGCCAATGACACTGTGATTCTCCTTAAGGCAACATCTAAATCTTTAAAGAATCTGGTTACCTTCCTACAAAGCTATGAAAAATCTTGTGGACTAAAAATCAACTTTGAAAAGAGTGATTACCTCGCAGGAAATAAAAATCAGTTCTGTTAGGAGGGATATGATAAAAATAATCACAAGAATGACTGAGGGTTGCTTTCCTTTCCAATACCTAGGTGTTACCATATTCAAAGGTAGGAAAAATAGTGTCTACTTCCAAAATTTAACTAAGAGATTAAATGCAAAAATCCTTCATTGGAGCAATAGGTGGTTAAATTTTGCTGGTAGAGTTATACTCATTAAACATGTCTTAGTTTCAATCCCACAATATACATGGTGTATCATGGCTTCCACATGTCATATATTAGATACTTGGAGGTCTATGTTTGCAAATTTCTTGTGGGGTAATTCTGGAATAGGTAAAAGAAGACATTAGAAGAGTTGGGAATCACTATGCTATCCCAAGGAAGATAATGGTATGGGATTCAAAGACCTCAAATCCTTAATTGATCCATTCTCACTTAAGCTCTGGTGGAAAGCACAGATGGGTCAAACTATGTGGGTCAAATACATTTGGTCAATCGCTTAATCCCACAGAACCTCAGACCCGTGGAGAAGGATTAAAAAAATCTCATCAATTGCTGAAGAAAATTCACAGATCATACCAGGAAGGGGGGAGTACAATTTCTGGATATCAAGATGGTTGTACGTAGTTCCACTGATTTACCTTATGGAAGGGACAAGAACAAGTTCCACTTCTGATGATTGCCTTTATTGGAGACAAACTTACCACGGGAAAGCCTTATTGAACTAAAAAAATGGAACCTCACTGAAGGCAGATATGAAATGGTTTGGAAGCCTTCTCCAACATAAACTTTCAGCATCTCCTCAGCCTACCAAACAATAAGGAAAAAGAAGCTGGAATCGGCTAACCTAAAGAAGGTATGGAAGTTAGCTCCACCTAAATTCTCTAATTTTACATGGAAATTGTTGAACTACTTGCTGCCATTCGATGATGTGCTAATTAGAATAGGAATATCTCTTGCATCTAAATGTGTTCATTGTAGTAATGTAGACAATTTAGATCACTTCTTCAACTCATGTCCAGTAGCTATACATATCTGGAAGTACATGTTCGATTTAATGAGCATACCTGATAGAGACTTCCCTCATATATTTGATAGACTATCCTAGATATGGCCGGCTCACTTAATTTCATCTATTAGATATAGAGTCTTGTTTATCCTCTCTATTGTAACATGTTGGGTCCTCTGGAAATCGAAAAATAACTTCGCCTTCATGGATCAATTCATGATTAGGGAGATCAATGTGCTCACCTCACAAATTCTGTCTTTAAATCCTATGGTAAAATGCAATGATTTGGAGGAATTAAGGACAGGCCTGAGAACGCTCACATTAGTCACATGGACCGCACCATCCATAGGTTTTAAGGTCAATTCAGATGTATCTTACAAGAGAAATCAGGCCAAGATTAGGTTTCATTTTCAGGGACTCGGAAGGAATGTGTATTCGACTAGGAGGTGAATTCATGAATACAGAAGACCCCCTAACAACAGAGTTAGGGGCTGCAATCAGGTCTATCAAGGTAGGTATTCAAAAAAACCTATTGCTACTAATTCTTGAATTTGATTCACTGCAGGTACAAAGAATCTCAAGACAAAGTGCAAAACCACCATGGAGCTGCAAAATGTCAGTCTGGGAAGATTCATCTCTTATAAACCGGCATCAAATATCAATCCAACACATTCCAAGAGAATGAAATAGAGTCGCTTATACCTTAGTAGCTTTAACTAGAAACACGCAACAAGAAGAACTATCAAGTATAGACTCAGTCTGTCATGCAATAACAAGTGATCGTCTCAAACTACCGAATTTGAGGACAGTGACGGAAGCATGAAAGCAGATGCAGATCTTTCGAGAACAAGCTACAAGTATATATTTACAGCTACACATATGAAGAGATTCATGTACCCCTTGCATTGAAAAACTAATAACACAATGGGTGGAGTTAGTTTTACTAAGAATCGTGTACATCAAAACTCTTCGATTGGGCAACTCTTTTTAGTAATCATTAGATTCATTACAGTTCAATAATTTACGTGATTTAGATGTTTTGAGTGTTCAAGAACACTTCTTGAACTTATATGTATTAAACTTATTTTAAAGGGTTCGAGTGGCCAATAAACACCCGCTGAAGCGGTTTAATTAAAAAAAGAAAAGAAACATCAACAATTCCGTCGTTTGTCGCCATACTTTGACCAAAACGACATGGCCCAGTACAGTTCCCGCAGGTTCATTACACGGTACTCGATGCACTCAAATATTCAGTGCACTTCCCCACTTTTTCTCCAAGTTGCTTGCATGTGTATCCTCCTTTCAATAATGTTGCTTTCCTTTTTTGAAGTTATTTTCTTTTACACTTCCGATTGAAAAATAGAGCCTGCCTGGCATGTGCACGATGTGTCGATGAAGGAAAGTTATCCATTGCAGACAGTTTATCAAAGATTAAGTTACAAGTAAGAAAATTAAGAAATTTAAATCTGATATTTTTTCCTTTCCTTTCAATATGTAAATTTTAACTTTTATTTATGAATTAATGTTAAAATAACATTGACTTTAGTATGAAAGTGTCAATATAATCTTGCAATTTTAGAAAGTGCCAAAATAACCTTTGACTCATTTGACATTTCAGTCAACTGATTTATGGCCGGATTTTAAGGAAAATACGATTTTGCCCTTGAATTAAAAAAGAGTCAAGTGCTAAAATGACTCTGATTTTAGTTTAAAAGTGCCAATATAACTCTGCAATCCTAGAAAGTGCCAAAATAATCCTTGACCATGTTGACTTTTAGTCAATTATTTTACTATCGGAATAAGGTGTAAATACCCCTTTGCCGTTATTTTTTTAAAAAGAAAAAAGTCGCAAAATATGAAATGACGTTCTTTTCCCTTACTTTATTTCTCCTTTTCTCTTATTTTCCTATTGCATTTTATATTCTTCCCCACACTTTCTTCTAGCTCCACTATTCTTCCCGCTTTCTTCAGCCATAAGCACAGAAATCGAGGCGTTGCCTCATCGCCCTTCATCTCTGCAATCGTCCATCGTTCCTTGTCGACGTCGGCGTATTTCGTTCTGCGTCTTTAAGCAGCAGAAGGATTTCCTTGTTTTGCGTCTTTCCCGTCGGCTTCACCCCCTAAAACAGGGCATTATCTGAAATGGTAATCTCTCGTCAATATGTGTTGGATATTGCTCCGGTTGTTACCTCTGATTCCCCTTATGGAGTTGGTTTTGTTCATTGTTTTAGATTTAGGGGTAAAATGTGTCATTGGGGGTGAATTTCCTAGGGTTTTTATAGTGTTTAGAATTTTGCATCTTTTTTGTGATTTCTGGGCTCGTGGAGATGTTAGGGTTTTTTTGCTTGGCTGTGTTAGGGTTGTTTATGGTGTTAAGCAGGGGCTGGCTGTGAAATCCTATAATGGATGGGGTTTAGTTTCGTTTCATGTATTGTCAGAATAGGGGACATTTTTAAAATTTTTGTTGTGTTTTGAATGATTGTAATGTTAGGTGGTTGCTGTGGATTTACTTTGGTGTCTTTTTTGGATGTAGTTGCTGTAATTTGTTGCCTTCCTTGTGGCTCTTGTATGTTGTAGAGGCATTCAGGTATTAATTTCTCAAATGTCCATTGTGCTGAAATAACCTTCATTTTATTAACTATGTGTTGAATTAACCCCGTTTTTTATATTGGAAGTGCAGATATAACCCTGACTTTATTGACTATGTGCTGAAATAACCATATATAATTCTGAGGGATATTTCAGGTACAAAATTTTCAAATTTTAGCTAAAGGTTATTTTAGTCATTTCCTTTTTCCTCTCCGCCGGAATTTACACGGTCAACGCTGGAAAATAGAGTTTGGGTATATCGGCACAATTTTTTTTTAAAAAGTTAGAGTTAGATTGACACATACAATAATAAGTTAGGGTTATCTTGACACTTTCTGAGATTGCAGGGTTATATTAACACCCTCAAACTAAAGTCAGGGTTATAAATGTAAATAACCCTACATTTTTTAATATTAAAAAATATATAATTAAATCGCTAGCTGATTTAATTATTGGTGGAATAATTTCAAAAGTTATCTTTAAAAAAATCAAATTGATGTGTTCTTTTTATGAAATATTTATGAAGCATTTGGCTCACTTGCTGAGAGCGACAATTAATCGAGGTGGATTTAAATTTGAATTTAAATTGGAGAAAATATAGTTTTGAATATATGAAATTAACTATGAAAATTTCATTTTATATACCAAATAAATACATTTATAACCAAAGTTTTATGCTGAAAGTGCCAATATAACCACCATAGTCTCAGAAAGTGCTAATTTAACCCTAACTAATTATTGTATGTACCAATATAACCTTAAATTAAAAAAAAAATTGCGTCGATATAGCCGAACTCTCTAATTTCGGCGTTGACCCATAAAATTCTAGCAGTGACGAGAAATAGAATGACGAAAATACCCTTTTGAAATAGGAAAAAGTGCAAAAATAACATAATAAGATTGAGAAAGAGTAGGAATGACCTTGTAAAATCTGAAAGTGCAGAAGTAACCTGTAAGATTGTCAAAATGTTCAATTTTAATCTTGTGCCCGATTTCCAGCATTGACCGATGTAAATCCGGCATTGACTAATAATGAAAAGACAGAAATACCCCCTGAATTTAAAACTACAATCATAATGACAATTATACCCTCTAGACTCTTCTACTTCTACTATTTCATCTTCTCCAAACACACCATGACCACCACCTGCCACTGGCGCCGCCGTCGTCGCCACTGCCCAGAACCATTGGAGTTTGCGCAGAGCTACCGGCGTCCACCCTCTGCCCACCTTCATCCACCCCGTCCACCAAGTTCCCCTGGACCTCTTTTGCTCCGCCGCCGGACCTCCGCCCACCACCTACCGCTGAACCATCATCACGTCACCACCACCGCACCGTCGCCTGCACCTACAACTGCCACTCTGCCTCCCTGAACCACCAGCCCCGCTGCCTACCTCCTCCGCCTAGAAACCCCAGCAGTGTCTTCTCTCCACCGCCACCACATCGCTGCCGCCCAGAAACCCTAGCCACTACCTCTCCCCTAGCTCAGCTCTAGCCGCTTAACCTCACCTCCCACCGCTCCGCCGCCACTACTGTCGCCGCCAAAAAATACCTTATCGCACTGAAATGCCCTCCCCCACCATTCAAATCCCTCACCTCAGTCGCTGTGCTGCTGGAAAATACCCCCCGCCCACCTCGTCAGCCCAGAAACCCCAGCAGCGTCGCCTCTCCCCCGCTACCACATCTCTTCCGTCCAGAAACCCTAACCACTACCTTTCCCTTGAAACCACCTCTCCCCTCATCCCGCTCAGCCCTAGCCGTTCAACCTCCCCCTTCCCCCACCGCTCAACCGCTACTATCGTCGCCGCCGAAAAACATCTCATTGCCACTGAAATTCCCTCCCCCGCCGCTCAAATCCCTCACCTCAGTCGCCCTGCTTCCGGAAAACATCCTGCCGCCGCTCAACCCTAAATAAGGCGGACAGAGCGGAAGAGGAAACGACGTTGGTGTCGTTGAGGAGAAGGCCAATGACGGTTTGAATGAGGGTGAGGTTATCAAAAATGGGAAAATTTGGGGTACGGTGGCTTCAGGCTGAGACCGCGGAGCAGATGTGATTAGCAGTGGTGTTAGGCGGAGCGGAGGTGAGGAAGAAATGGGCTGGGACATTTGCTTCGGGCGGGGAGGAAGAAAAGTGTACGAGAATTAACAACTTTTGCTTCTTGCGGGTGAGGAGGTATTTTCATATATTTGCATGTTTTTTGATTTTTTATCTCGAGCTTATTATGGTCTTTTTACCAATTTCAGGGCAATTTGATTGTTGACATTTTGGTCAACGAAGTCTAGGGTTATTTTTGCACTTTCAAATTTTACAAGGTCATTTATGCACGTTTGATCAAAACATAGGGTTAAAACACACTTTTCTCTTTGAATTATATACCCTGTAAATCGTGTGTATCTTTTTCCCTTCCACGCTGACTACTAAGCCCTCCTCTTCCCCAGTGTCGCCGCCCCATCCTCCATTTCCTTGCAGCGCCGCTTAGACTGCCCTCCTCCTCCATCTCCCCGAAAACCTAGCACTGCTCAGACCGTAGCCGCTCAGCCCAACCCCACAGCCGCACCCTAACGCCTCTCTGCCGCTTAGACCCCACCCCACTCAGCCTCGACAGAGGAAACCCCCACCCAGCTAAAGTAACAAAATCACAAGGAAACCCCAACCCTGCCCTTGCGATTAATTGCAATTTCCCCACCCGGCTCAGCCTCGGTGTTGGAAACAAAACAAGAAGTAAGAGAAAAACAATTATTCTTTTGGAAATGGAACGAGAATGAGAAAGATCGACATTTTCAAAAGATTTTGGCAATAAAAATAAATGGGGAAGAAAGGAAGATCAGCAGCGTTGAAGGATTTCTTCCTTTTTTATTTTTATTTTTTTAACATAAGGGTAAAATTGTCTTTTCATCAGAACCCGACCAAACAAATGTTGACTAAAAAGTTAGTGGAGTCAAAGATTTTTTTGGCACTTTATGAGATTGCATGGTTATTTTGGTTCTTTCAGTCTAAAGTCAGGGTCATTATATCACCTAACTCTTAGATGTATTAGCATGATTCCGACATAAAAAATACGTCTTCTTAGATAATACTCCCACCGTCCCGGAATAAATGACACATTGAAATTTGACTCGATATCTTATGCAAGATGAAGTGACAAAGAATAATTGTGAAAAAGTAGAGATATTTTGGGAAAACAGTGAGGCCAATCATAAAGTTGAAGTTAAAAAGTAGGAATTTTGCAACACATTCTTACCATTTTGAATAAGCATTAAAGTGTGCATTTTATGTGGGACAGATAAAAATAGAAAGTGTATCAATTATTCCGGGACAGAGGGAGATGGAGTAGATAATTATTAAAAAAAGGTTACCAGGTAGGAAAATATATAGCTCGGCTAAATTGATAAACTAAAATGGCTAGTGGCGGACTAGCTACCTATGTTTAGCTAGTTAACTAATTTATTTATTTTTGAGAAAAGTTAACTAAATTTTATATGAGGCCCTCTCTTAATTAAAACCTTTTCATAATCCATGGAAAAATCAGAATTTAAATCGTAAATTAGAAGAAATGGAGATAAAAATTTTGGGTTGCATTAATCGGATAATTAATTTTATAACTACTGTACGTTGCATAATAAGTTTTTAATATTGTAACTAAATCTTTTACCTTTTTATTATCATAATTATATCACGTCTTTCCCAAAATTTTACCATTTTATCTTGTCAAAAATTTAAATATTAATAATTAGTGGAGAGCTGAACCCACATTTTAAAAGATTTATCTTGATATCACCCATTGAAACTAATACCTTTTATGCTCAGGATTAAATTGTATACTCAAAGTTGTCAAATGTGGACACTATATTTAAATGAATTTATGAGCAACATATTGTCACATATTATTGTTTGATTCACCATAATGGGTAATCACTAAATATCAATCATGCACATTTATAATATGAAGTAAATGATATTAATAGGCAAACATATTTGTTAGATAGTACTGTAAAATAATTTTATACAATTTAATCTAGAGTATTAAAGTTATGACCAGCTACTAACTAGCTAGCAGGTAGAGTGTCAATTTAAAAAGTTACTAGTTAAAAATACAAAGTTACTAGTTAAAACAACCTTCAGCGAAAATAACTTTTAAAAACTTGACTAGATAAAATAAGGAGTAGCTAAAATTCGAATACTATATAGTAATACATTTTAGAAAAATCAAACTACACCATTTCCAAGAAAGAGTTTTTTTAATTTCAGTTGAAATTTAAATTTGAAAAAAATAAAATTAGCCATGGAAAATATTCAAAAAATAGAATAGAAGTGATTTATTTGTAAAAAATAAAATTATAAAACAATCAAATGAAGCATTATAAACATTTTAACTGACTATTTTTTCACACAATGAAATTGAAACTTCAGAGGCTGTTTGATAAATTTCAAAACCATGAGACTCACAGAGTAATTTAAGTAAAGTATAGGGATGTTTCTACAACTCACTATTTTAAGCAACGTACCGCTTTGGCATTTCGAATAGTGGGGGTGAAATCGAGCAGACAAGAAACCTTTGTCACGTACAGCTTGAGCAGTCCGAACCCGCCGAAATATGCGTAACAGCATAAGGGTATTTCCGTAACTTCACCCCAACCTTCCTAAATTTAATGCGTTAATAACTTAAATAATCTTAATTACTCCGAGTTATCTAGATTTTAGCCTAAGCGAAAGCCCGGACCAAATCCCCCAAACGTGGGAAAGACTAAGAAAAAGAAAAGAAAAACGAAAAAAGGAAAACAAACATTTTCTCCTCACGACGCGGTGGGAGAGGGTTTTAATTTCAATCCAATCACTCCGTTTCACATTTCTGATTTTACACCT
>JAULKM010000007.1:4383195-4397633 GCA_032355605.1 Rubia tinctorum
CCCATTAGCAAGTAAGGCATCAAATTCTAACTGCATAGCATGTTGCCAACTAGGACTCTTTTTAGCCTGTAAAAAAGTTTTGGGTTCAAGATCAGAGAAATCACAAGAGATGGGATGTTTTGTGGCAATGTGAGCATGAGGCTTAGGCTTGAGGGAGCGAGTTGCTGCCCGGGTAACCATAGCATGCTCCGAACTGTCAGAGGGCCGAAAGTAGGAGGGAGCATGACTATAGGGAACAATGGCTGAAGAGACCGGGGGTGAAGGGGACTGTGCCGTCACAGAAGTTGCTGAAGAAGGAGACGGTTCCGGCGATGATGGAGATAGCGTTACCGGAGACAGAGGTGAGGACGATTGCTGGTCCAAGTGAGAAGTTGTTGGCGTGAGGCCGGGAGGGGAAGGAGGTCGCGACTGAACAATGGTAGGGGAGTTAGCCGCGACATCAAACGAAAGTAGAGAAATCTCCAAAGATGGTGAGGCCGGAGGAGTTGCTTCTGAGCTGTGGGCAGGAAAGGGAAAAGAAGTTTCATCAAAAACAACATGCCGAGAAACATAGGTTTTGGATGAAGGAACATGATAACAGAGATATCCTTTGTGTTTGACACTATATCCCAGAAAGATGCATGCCGCAGAGCGAAATTCCAACTTACTGCTATTATAGGGACGCAGATAAGGGAAGCATAAACAACCAAATGATTTTAGAAAATTATAATCAGGTTGACGCTGATAAAGACATGCATAAGGAGATTTAAAATCAAGAATTGGAGTAATAGTTCTGTTATGGAGATAAATGGCAGTATGAAAAGCATGTTCCCAAAACCTAAGAGGAAGTTTAGCATGAGCTAGAAGAGCCAAACCTTTTTCAACAATGATCCGATTTCTTCTTTCGATTGCACCATTTTGTTCAGGGGTATGAGGGCAAGAAACCCGATGAATAATGCCATTCTTTTGAAGAAAAGAAGACACGTTTCGATACTCACCACCCCAATCTGACTGAAAACTTTTAATTTTTGTTGAAAACTGTGTCTCAATCATAGTTTTGAAAGATGTAAAGGCATCCAAAACCTGAGACTTAGCATTTAAAAAATAAATCCAAACAAATTTGGTGCAATCATCCATAAAAAAGATAAAGTAACGATTGTTATATAAAGAAGAAATAGAGGCAGGGCCCCAAACATCCGAATAGATCAAATCAAAAGGTTTAGAGGATGAAACATGACAAGATGGCAAGTGAAGTCTATGACTTTTGCCAAGCTGACAAGCACTACACACAGGTAATGATTTATGAGAAGAAACAGGTAAACTGAAAGCAGCTAACTGACGACGCAGGATTGACTCATTGGGATGAGCAAGACGATGGTGCCAGCAAGCAACGGACGCCCGTTCACCAACGAAGACTTGAGGACCACGAGACCGGGATGGAACAGGTATTCGGTAAAGGCCATTCTCAACGATTCCCTTGAGGAGTTTCGTTCCCTGAAAGTCCTTAACAAAACAGTGATTAACATGCAACTCGACATAAACATTATTATCAAGGCATAATTTACGAACACTGTGGAGATTTTTGGACACTTTAGGGACAACCAAAACATGATTAAGAGAAAGGGAATTAGCAACATGCTTAGCAGGTAAAATAAAATTGCCAGTATGCGTAATGGGAAGGGACTGACCATTGGCGACGAGAAGCTTGTCAGAGCCAGTGTACTCGGCTGAGAGGTTGAGGCCGGAGATGCCAGCAGTCACATGATCCGTTGCTCCAGAATCCATGACCCAGGGATCGGTGAGAGTGGATGGACTGTCCTGGTACACCGCAAGAACCTGCTTGCCGCTTCCTGATTGGCGAAGATGACCAGCCGCACGCCGGTTTGTGGGAGGATAGGCAGTGAGGTTGAGGCGCTTGTGGCAGTTGTGTGCATCATGCCCTGGCTTATCACAAATTTGGCAAATTGTCCAGGGCCGTTCCGAGGTTTCGGCAGTCGCGGATGGTGGTGAATGCTGAGCAGAATTCCGACAAAAAGCGGCAAGAGCAGCCGAAGCTACGTCGGACAAACATGAGTCGGTGATGCATTGCTCCTCTTAGAGAAGGAGACCGAGCAATTCGTTGGAGGAAACCTGACCGAGCCGCATGCTAGTGGCAGTCCTGAAAGCAGCATATTCTGGGCCAAGTCCAAAGAGAATGTTATCAACGAGGCCTGCGTCGGAGACGATGACAAGACACTCCGTTAATGCATCAGAGATGGAGCGCTTCTTTTCAACATACTCCAGAATCTTCATACCACCTTTGGACATGGATTGCAACTGCTGCTTCAAATGTTGCTGACGGGCACGGGAGCTGGACTGAAAAGTCTGGGCAAGAACCGTCCAGCATTCCGCCGCAGTGGTTGCTCGGGAAACAAGGCCGAGCATAGGCAGCGAGAGAGTGGAGCGGAGCCACAACAAAATTAAACGATCCTTGCGCCGCCAGGAAGCAAACGCCGGGTTTGGTTCACCGACGGTATCTCCGGCGACGGGCGGGAGCAAGGCGGCCGGAGCTCCACCGGCGATGAGAAATCCCTTCAGTTCGTAGGCTTCGAGGGTTGATTGCACAGTGCTTCTCCAAAGCGAGTAGTTTTCATGGTCGAGACGTACTGCTAGAGTCGGAAATTGCAGAGACGCCATGGATTCGCCGGAAGCAGAGATTAAAATCTGAGACGCGGAAGAGGTGGCCATAGGACCGATCAGAGGCTTTTAGCTGGCGAATATGGAAAGGCTAGCAAAACTGATACCATATAAAACAATGATAATATATGGAACGGTTAATTTGTATTGCTCTGTACGTGAGCCTTAAATAAGCAGAAGATACAACTGAATAAGGCCTAAACTAGTGGGAACAGAAAGTCCTATTCTATTGTGATTTACAACAAACAAGACCTATTCTAATGCAACAGAAAGATTGCACACATGAGGTACAGTGACAAAGTCTTTCACTTAATACATTTAAATTAAAAATAAAGAATTTATTTAAAATTTTAAATTTTAGTCATCTAAAAAAACTATATGAGATAGTTAGAAATCATTAAATATTGAATACAATAAAATTTGAAAATTTTAATAAAATTTTAATCAAATTATTTAAAAAGTAATTATTTATATGTTCAGATTCATTTTAAAAGACTATCATAATTATATGTATCTCATTGAAATAAATAAAAATAAATATCAAATGACCTTATTAGTTTCACTAATTATAAAATGTCCTCATTTAACAGTTAGTCGGTCTAAAATAAGACTCTATCATATATAAATTAATAAATAAATAATATGTATATATATTTCTATCAAAAGTAATCTATCAATGTATAAAAAAATCCGAACATTTTGTTATTTCAGATTATATGTTAAGTGTTTTTCAGTGTATATATAGTATGATGAAATATTTACGGATTTAATTATATATTAAGAAGTTATATATTTTAGCAAGGTATGATTGATTATATATGTAGTAAAGAATTAAAATCAGTAATATATTATAATATTAGTATAAGTTATGATTGATTATATATAGTAAAGAATTAAATCAGTAGCATTTTTAATATTATTATGTTATTTTTAGATAACTTGGGTTTAGTTTAGTCAAAATGACTCAATATCCCCGGTTGACAGCACCGTCTAGAAAGTAAACAATTTCTATTATATGGTGTTTGTGATAATATCGAAGTTGGGTTAGTTTGACTTCCAAAAATCAAATTAAACAATTAATAATGGGACGGAGGTAGTATGTACATGCATTAATTTTATTGGGAAATAACTTTAATCTATATCAAAAAGTTCAAAATCATACAAAAAATTATTATATGAGAGACATTTATTAAATTGAGAATAAAAAATAAGACTTCTAATAACATTTTTGATTGACATAAAACATAAATAAAACTAACCACATCTTTATCAAAGATTTAGGATAATTATATAAAGTTACATGTATAGCTATTAGCTGGGCTTATATAGATATGAGTTTGCATCTTAATATTTTAGATATAAATTCAGACTCATTAAAAAAATAAAAATTCTAAATCCAGACTCAACTTGGATATTATGGTTCTAAAAAAATCCGATCAATAGATCTAAACCCTACCATTTTAGACCTCGTAATAAACCCATGTTCATCCCTAATTGTAATAGACGAGTTACAAGATTTGTGGTTAATTTCAAGAGCATGAATCTTTATAAATTGAACCCTAAAGAAAAATAACCAGATTACTTTCGAATCTTTCACGCGGCGGATATTGACGTGACGACATTGGATTTCTCGACTTTATAATGATGTGACAACGTCATTTTTGTTGGTGAGCCTTCATATGATAGCGGTGAACGAAGGGAGCGCAGAGAAATGCTTTTTCTATCTTGCTATGAAAAGTTTCAAGCGAGGTCAAGGCGGATAGCGAGGTACTGCTCTTTTATTTTTTCCGTTGTAGGAAGCTTTTAATTCTGCAATTACTTAATTTTACCTTCATTTAGTTTCCTTTTATTTCAACATTTTACCTATCAAAGTTTGCAAATTTGGTCTTTTTTTGTCTGAATTTTAGATGTGTTTGGGTATGTCAACCTAAGAATGTTTGACGAACCTATATCTAAAAATTTGTCTAGATTATAATATGGTATCCCTGGGTGTATTATGAGAAATTCAACTCGAAGTCGTTTAATCAATTGACTTTTGGTGTTTTGGCCAAAAAATTTCAGCTAGATTAATAGATTTTGCCACGTTTGGATGTTTCAGACTTTTGATATCAATTATTTTGGTCAAATATGTCTTTAATTAGACTGTTTATTCGAACATCTTACAAGTTAAGATTATAGGGATTTCCTACACAGATAATTAATATGATATACTTACGAAAAAATATTTTGGCTACCACAATCGACCGGTTTAACTTTCC
This sequence comes from Rubia tinctorum, assembly GCA_032355605.1. Taxonomy (NCBI): domain Eukaryota; kingdom Viridiplantae; phylum Streptophyta; class Magnoliopsida; order Gentianales; family Rubiaceae; genus Rubia; species Rubia tinctorum. Next base: position 4,388,109 of record JAULKM010000007.1, read on the forward strand.
TAGTTTAGTTAAACTTAAAGGTGTTTACAGGTTAAATTGATGGTGGCTAGATTTTTAGTAGATGTGTGTTTAATTGTCTTGATTTTAGGGAGTTTTTTTTGTTAATAAGGAAAGTGTATATAGAACAAAGTACGTGCGGTTGGGATACTTCTCGAGAAATGTCAATACTGATACTTGATAGTGTTATCGATTTGGGTTAGGGCAATGATTTTAGTTGGTGCTCGATGAGTTCGGGTCAATTTTGCGAGACGATTTCATAGTTGACTATTAGTATAACAAGTCATACACAACTCATGCTGCAGCGAAGACTTTTGATTTGAATTCTACATTTTACTGCTTTCTATGTAGAAGATCTTTTTCAAGATCAGATCTGTAGTAATCATATTTGTGCAAAATTAGATTTAGTAAAAGGGGAAACGAAAACTCAAAAAAAATTAAAAAAATTCTAGAGATCAAAATATTATAAAGTTGATCTTTCATAGCATCTATCATTTCATAGTCATGGGATCCTTAAATTAAGGACAACGTATATCTTTCAATTGTTAAATATTTATACTATATTATTTTAGGTGTAGCTAAAATTATTTACTGTCAACCATACCTTCAATATCATTGCCAAAGCATCATCAAACTATAAATGTTTTCAATGTAGAAGGTTCCAAAGAAAAATGAGAGTTGTATGCCTCAACGGGTCCTAGTATCAAATTGGCAACAAATTAACAAGTGAAATAGAAATAAAGTAAAATTAAAATCAAACTGGCAGTGGCAGCCACCACGCTCTCAAGTCGGTGGAATATAAGTTCCAAAAAATAAAATAAAAATGCACATTATCCACTCTAATACTCCCTCCGTTTCTCTACAAGTGACACCGTATGTTTAGGTGCTTGAATTTAGGAGAAAAAAATGAGTGAATTAAATTGAACGTAGAATGTAAAAAAGTAGAATGAGTGAATGAAACTGAAGGAATCTTACCAAAAATGGAAAGTGTGCCAATATAAAAGAAACAACCCAAAAAAAAAAGTGTGCCAATAATAGAGAAACGGAGGGAGTATCCCAACACTAAACAAAAAATTTAGTCAAATTGAACATCTGTCACTACTATAGCAATACGCACAAAAATATTCTCAATAAAACAACCAAATGTGCAGGATTAATATTTTCAAAAATTCATACTTATCTTCCATTACAAATTGCCCTAATCATTTCACAGTAGCTCACCATTTCCTTTTAATTTTTGGCTAAAAATCCTATTCTTGACTTTGTGCATCAGTCCAAACTCCATCTTTCTTTTGGATTATATGTACTAATTAATTTACTCATTAATCTAATCCCTTGATTCCATTGACAGAGAATCGGATGCAACTGCCATAATATTCCATGCATATTTTCATCATCAATAATGCCATGCAGAAATAAATAATCACGGTTAGTAAAATTAAATTGCAAAGACACATTATTGCATTTGGTAGAACTGCACGTATTACCAGTGGAATTATTATTTTTACATACTTTGTTACATCAAAATTTAGCACTTGTAAATAAAGTAACTTATAAACTGCACCTAACACAGGCCCTGTTCTCTGAAAATTATTTGAATTTATCTGATTTGAATTGAACTGAACTAAGAATAAATGTGTTTTAAAAATAGTAATGTATGATTAAACTAAGTTAAACTGCACCAAATTAAATTTACACTGAAATGAACTGAACTGGTTTGACCTAAACTGAACTGGAATGAATTGAAAGGCAGATAATCTCTATACTACATGGCCACAGTCTACGAATAGAAATGATGAGTGAAGAAGAGAGAATTAGAGTGCATGTGGGATTGAACCATTTTCTGTGGTGCACATGTTTAGTTTAACTAACAAATGGTAATCATGATCAGAATGAATTAAGCTGATCAAACAATACTAATTAATGACTGATCAATATACTCAAGCTTGACTATATTCTTGTATTTAACGGCTTTCTCAACTGAAATTATTTAATCGTAATCATGATTAAGTTTCTTACCAAATTGTTGGTGAAAGACGGCCAGTTCCATGTGGTCTCATGTGTTTCCACATCCTTCGCTACTCATAGCTTCAGATACATAACACACATCACTTCCTGGTCAAAATGTTATCCTTCAAACGGGATGCATTAATTGACGCCGTCGGAAAAATTAAGAGACATCAGCAAACCCGAATTTTTCAAAAAACAATCAAGGGTTTCAAGTATAAATAATAGATTTTGATCTTGGAGTCCATAAGAGAGAAATTATTCTCGAAAATATTATTATGAAAAATAAAATCTCGGAATAGTACAAGAAGGTACTTAAATACTATAATGAAACTTTGGAATGATAAAAAAGGAAATTCCGAAATAAATCAGAAATAAAACAGAACCATGGAAAACGGTAAAACAGTAAATTGCCATTTTGAAATAGCAAAAAACAAGCTTAATTGATCCACTCGTCGAGATAGTTCCAACGGCACCGGCCTCGCCTGATTCTGACTCCGAACGTAAAAGTTATGTTCAAAACCGTATCGGACCTTTGCGGCGATCCATTGATTCTTCAATTTTCGCCGTCATTCGCCCTGCATCATGAGTAGAGTTAGTTATTGGTCTTGGATCAATGCATAAAACATATTTTGTGAAAGTTGATAAAAAATGTGCAAAAATGTCCGGGACAAACGCAGTAGAATGTTATGAAGTGTTATCATCTCACCTACATCGTATTCCTCCAAAAATTATAATTCTCCCAAACCCAACACTACCTTTATCGTATTTTCTGTTGGGTGTGTTCAACCCAAATCCCATATTGAAAGCTAAGAGAGTGATTGTTCAATATATAAGCTAGACTCCTGCCACATTAGTATGAGACATTTTGGGGTTGGACCCATTAAAACCGCGCGGGTTTGGCCCAAAGCGGACAATATCATACTAATGCTGGTTTTGGTGGGCTTGACAGTCCAAGAAAGTGTGGTATCAGAGCTATGGTTGTGCTCGGGACAGAGACTGCATGTGTGCCCAATGTGAAAGCCCTTAATTATGCCCTTGGCGGTGACAAGAGTGTCATTGTGTCGAAAGTTTGTCCGACCAAGGTGGTTGTCAGGTGGCGTGTTCCGCAAGTGTGGTGATGGTGCAAGATGGTCCACGAGGATGAAGAATATGGTTGTGTGGTCTTTGGTTTGAGGGGGAGATTGTTGGGTGTGTTCAATCCAAGTCTCACATTGAAAGTTGAGAGCGTGATCGTTCATTATATAAGTTAGACTCCCAACACATTAGTATGAGTAATTTTGGGGTTGGTTCCATTAAAATCGTGGGGGATTGGTCCAAATCGGACAATATCATACTAATGTTGATTGTGGTGGGTTTGGCAGTCCAAACATTCTCATGATCCACATCCTTCCCCATTCACTGGTAGTTTGATGACTCATCAAATTAAAATTCCGAAATCTGATAAGGGAACCCAAATCGCATGATGGGCTTATTTCGGCCCAACTAGGGTATTAGGAGCAGTGTGTTTGAGACGGCTAGTTTGAAACGGTCAGATTTAATAACCGTATTTATTGGTAATTAAGAGTTATAATTCAAGATAAATGTACTAGGGTTATACGGTATAAATACAAGGTACATATTTATTTTTAGATTTATTCTGTCTTTTTTACGACATCGACATACTTTGCTAACTTAACCATCAGTGAATTTTCCCCTATGACCTCTCGGAGCTTGTTGTCTTGCATATCACAACCAAAGAATTCGACGGAGCTGCTCAATCGATTTCTAGAAGCATCCAAATCCACCCCGTACATCATATATACAATTTTTTAAAACCCAAAAGCATTCAGTAAATGCAAACCCACACAGTATATTTACCATATAGAGCCTAGACGTGTTATTAAAACGGGTGTTCTTGTTTCTTTCTCAACCCTTATTTTCTTCAACAACAATCCTTATTAGAATCTTCCTACGCTAGGTCCGTTGAGAAAAAGTTCGTTAGTTTGGGATTACAATGGGAAGTTGGATTATTAATCTTAATTAATCATTAGCTTCATTTAGTAGTGCAGATGCATGTATTTAATCATACTAATTTATTATTGATTGAAGGTAGGAGCGTTTAAAGTTTAATTAATCAGTTTAACCCTATATCGATCTTTGACTGAAACAATTTTATTCTCATTTCAAAATGATTAATATCGTGATAATGATTATAACAATGATCATGTTTCATTAATTCCTCCAAGCAACTCTATTGTCCACATGATCCAGTTACCAAACCGGTCAACCCCACCAACTCCAACCACGTCCACAAATACAAAATCACACATCAATTTTGTTATTTAATTTTTTCATGGAAAATAAATTTTATTTGAATTAACGTATAGCTAGAAGCTACATTAATTAACATCCTCAACTCTTAAGTATAGCCAAATTAAGGTTGTATCAATGAACGGTTGACTTATACATTCTTGGAGATAAATAAAGGGGTTGACTTATAATAAAAAGGATTTGACTTTTGTATTTTGCGCTTTGTAAATTGGTGGACTTTCATTGAGAATTAAGGTCATGCTCATGCACCACTTGGAGTGATAGCTAAGCTTTGAAATCGCAACCTAAGCCATTGAAATTTATATTGTATCTAATTCCACATCAAGAAGATATAGGAAACTTTAGGAAATTGACATTTTAGTTAATTAATTGTTGATGAATAAGCTGTATTTTTTTTTGAAGCAAAAGAGAACATGCTCTCCATCTTATAACAACATCCTTATGAACCCAATGTAGGGGATCAATGCAATGTTCTCTTTGATTAAAAGCATAAACAACATCCCAAATGGTTTATTTTCGCTTGTAAAACATTTGATATAAAGAAAATTTCTACAAATTGTAACATTTCGCATTCACTATAAGAAATTACATAATAAACATTACCTCAATTTTCATGTTTTCGTGGACCGACCGATGATAAAAAAATTTGATTGCAATACGCATTTTGCGGTACCCAATGACCACGTTAGCATAAATTATTTTTTGTTAACATGGTCGAAAATCCATCTTCACCAAGAATCTCGCTCCGGAAGTTGTTGGTAGCCAATCTCATCTCTTTATAAGTGAATGCATAAAGATTATCATTAGGATTCATCCGCCACACCTCGCTCACACTTCTCAGCCGCGTCCGACCACCTGTTGGTTGCACACCTCTGTTTCTTAGAGGTACATGATTCTCCCCCACATATGTTAAAATATTGTTGTATGAAGCGGTCATTTTTTTCCTTTCTTATCATGCCCCGCAACTTTCATAGAAAATCTATACGGGAGAGATCTCAAAGTCCTTTTCACTAGTTTGAACTCCTTGTAAGTTTTGCCAAGTTGATACGCCATATTTGAGATGTTTCTTAGCTTTCCATTGAACACATCAATAGTATCATCCTCCTCCGTCTTCAATTCTTCGAACCGCGTGGCCAACATTTGTAGTTTTGATTCACGTACACGACTTGTTCCCTCATGCACCTTTTGTAGGATATCCCAAGCTCTCTTTGCTCGATGACACCTAGAGATGAGTTTGAACTGATTTTCATATACTGCAGTAAAGATGACATTTAATGCTCTGGTGTTCGTCAAGCCACCCTTTTTTCCATCTGGAGTCCATGACTCTTTAGAATTAACTACCAGCTCTTTAGAATTCGATTCTCCTCATTTAAAACTTTCAGCAACTAGGGGTTTCCATTCTGTTTCAATATAGTACCAAGCCAGTTCATCCAGTGAAGTTATGAACGCTCGCATGCGAGCCTTCCAGTAGTTGTAATTCGTTCTTCCAGCAGTGAATGCAGTGACACATAAGCTCCTTCTTTGGTTGCCATTGGTACTAAAACCGGATCACACTTTCCTCGACAAAACCAAAGTAAAACAAGTGACTTAGCTCTAATACTAAATGAAATTTTATTTTACCTAATTAATTCAATAATCATCACCGTGTTCCAACATAATCTATTTAACCAAGTATACAGTAAAGTAAAACATGAACAAAACAAAATTTGGTTAAGCAGCTCGGTGAAATCCACCTACATCCGCGGGCCGGGCCCGGTTCAGAATGAGTTCACTAATCAGAAAGACACTGTACAAACTCCACCATACAATTATACTTATCTTATCTAACTATAAAATATGAATTTTGCAAGCTCCCATTGCTACCGATCCGCCTTGATCATACTCCCTCTGATCTTGAAACTCGTCGACGCTGGATCTCCTCTTCTCGAGGAATTAAGGCATATGATTATGAAGTTGATCAATAGTTTAAGTTCATGTTGGAACACAGACGAATGACTCTAGAGTACTTCTCGAAAGATATGAAAATCTGAATGCATATTTTCTTCAATTAAATCCGTAAGTACCTCAGACGTAATGTCCATCCATATATGGACTACGAGCAGATTGAAATTCTCCACATTTATTTTCAAAATCTACTGTTTCCAAATTTGCATCTGAATCATATTCAAATCCCATAAATAAATGGATTTTCCTTATCTCAACATATCACATAATATTACATAAATCTAATTTCCTTAAGAATAGGGATTTTCCAATAATCCAACACACTTCAATCACTAAAATAATATATTGCTAAATCTCCAATATTCCACAAATCAATATTCACTCAATATTTTCAATCAATTAAATCCTTTAGACTTCAATCTCATGTGGAATAAATATTTCATTTTCTCCAATTTCCTTGTTCCACCACACAAGTAATATTATTAGCACGATGGATATAATGTTCCATCATGAAAAGTTTTTGTACGCATGAAATCTTGTGCGAATATAATTTTTTCCACACAAAATATTCTGATAACAATCAAATCCCCTAAACGTAGGAATTATCAAATATAATCTGTTAAAGAAAGGAGTTTGAATAACACCGTCGCTAAAACTTGTAAAAAATTGATATTTTACTAACACCGTCGCTTCGCACAACTTTAATTTCTCCACTTTTCAAATTAGCTTAATCTCACCCACATTTAAACACCTACTCTGTGTGTCTACACGTACACGCTAAGCATATGTTTTCTTTAGTTTTCAATCATAATTCATAAACACACAGCATGGCATGTATAGTATAATATAATATATAAAAAGAGGTTTTAATTAATTTAAATGACGTTGATGTTTTCGCGTTGGAGAATTAACACGGGATTAGACCGAGTATTGATCTTTAAATAAGACGGAGTATATAATGTTTTTTCTTCTTCTTCTGCTGCTGAATTTTCGTCGAATTTATGGATTCTCGATTTGTCTACCAAAGAAAATTCTAGTAGTGATATAATCTCTCATAATTTTTCTACACATTCACACGTCATTAAAACTTTAGATTAGTTCTCTTGACAGACTGTTAGTCTATTGTATTTTTTTTACTTATACAATACATTTTTAGATTACATACTAAATTTATAAATATTTTTTTACATTGTATATATTTTTAAAATTTTCACATTCAAATAAAAATTATTACTTGTTTTTAACTTTTAAAATACAATATTTAAATTTCATTAAAAAATATAACATTTAAGATTAAAAAAATACAGTGGACTGTCTATAAACTTGTGCACGCTTTTGCTAAAACTTTCTCAAAACTTTATTGCGTCCACTAATTCATAAATATTACATAAAATCATGTCACAACATTTTACATGCCACTGTACCTTTAAGTTTCAAGTAAAAAAAGAAAATTAAAGTTAACATAGGGTTAACAGCATTTTTGACGAGAGGACAACTTCACACAATTATGAGTGAATTGATTTTTTTTTTAATGTTATTGAGGATAAGTATGGTAGTACGTGTATAAAAAAAAATCAAAAGAAATTGTGAAAATATAAGTCGGGTGTAATGGAATGAACTTTGAAGATTTTCATACAAAAACATGGAACCTGTACAAGAGAAGAGGTTGACGTTTCAAGTCTGGTTGTTGAGCAATAATAATGTCAGTTAGTATTTAACTTTCGAAAGAGACATTTCATGATATTTTTGATAAGTTGATTATCCGTTTTTTGTTATTAAAAAAAGTTGATACTTAATAGTCCTCTCTCCAAACCATCTTTTAGTAGAAAATTACTATAGCGATTTGGCGTTGCAAAGTTAATTAAAATATAAATTAATCCATTTGGTATTCTAGAATTTTATTTGTTAAAATAGAATAATATTAAAAATATAGTTCACTATAAAATATAATACTCCATTTGTCCCATTTCAAATTGTATTTAAACTATTCATTTAATCAAAACCTTTTAACTTTGACAAAAAAATTTGAATTGATGTATATTTATAAATACTATTGCGTGATACCTTGTTAAATTCATCGTAACAAGTATTTTTAAAATATTATTTTTTACAAGTTTTAATTATTTTCAATGAGAGATATTAAGAGTCAAACATTTTCTAAGTCAACTGTTGAAAGTCAAAGTGTACAGTTTGAAATGAGATGGAAGAAGTATTTTAATTCACTTATATACATGGGAGTCCGTCTCTTGAAATACGGTCTTTCTATAAGTTATGGAAAAACCAAGGTTTAAACTGCAAAATAGAAATCAAGACAAAAATTATGGATTGCATTAATCGGGTCATAAACTTATAACTACTCCACGGAGCATAATAAATTTTAATATTGTAACTAAAACCTTTTATCTTTATGTAATTCTAGTTCAACCCCATCTTTCCACATATTTATGAAAATATGATTTTCCCAAGAGTTTGTTTATACATAGATCAACATATAAAAAGTAAAAAAAATGCTACTCCGATTGATATGAAATGGAAGAACTAAATTCATGTTTAATTTCGCTTATATATTTGGATAAATATATTAGAAAATATAAAAATTATTTCACCACTCCGTCATTCTATTTGCTCGAATAAAAATAATATTAAAATTGATGTGTCTCATTATATGTACTGTATCATATAGAGATTAGGGAAATTGCAAAAATAACCTTATAAGTTTGAGAAATTGCAGGAATCACCTTGTAAAATTTGAAAGTGTAGAAGTAACCCTATAAGATTGTCACAATGTTCAATTCTAACCATTTGGTTGATTTCCGACATTGACCGATGAAAATCCAGCGTTGACTAATAATGAAAAGACGTAAATACCCCACTATAAATAAAAACCTTAAACTAAAAGTAGATGACCATTATACCCTAAGCTTCTTCTTCAACCCTAAACTCTAAGATGCTTCTCCAATTTCAAACACCCACTGCCACTGAGAGCCGCCACCACCGAGCGTCGCCTCTGCAAATCCCCTCCCCGGCGCTGCCTATGCAATTCCTCTCCTCCGTGCCACCTCTGCAATTCCCCTCCTCCGCACCACCTCTGCAAATTCCCTCCCCTGCGCCACCGCCCCCACCATCTCTCCGCCCAGATCTGCCACCACCACTCCCATCCGTCGGTGGCAATAGCTCGCATCACTAATCGCACCCACCACCCAACTAGCCCAGCCGCTTCCCCCTCCTCCTCCTCACCCACCACCCGTTCAACCTGCCGGTGCT
>JAULKM010000007.1:4415118-4427773 GCA_032355605.1 Rubia tinctorum
TTTGGATTCATTTATTAATATCACATGGGGGTATTTCGGTCATTTATCTCATTGTACCAAAAAACACTTCACTAAGGATTATTTGCTTTGCTGGGTTCATTTTATCATCAATCATGGGTACTTTATCGTTGTCTCCTTAATTACATCGTCATTTTGAATTTTTTTTATAATGTTGTAATTCATGTATTTCACTTCATATTAACAAAGAACGCTATAGTAAGAAATCTTTGCTTTTGTTTGGTTTCATTTTTATCATCAACTAGGGTAGTTTATTTAATTTCTTCTTTATCCTAAAGCACAATACCATAAAGTTACATCGTTTTATGTTTATTTCTTTTTTGTCATTCGGGGGTATTTTTGTCATTTCGTCCTCAATTCCTTAAACGACGCCGTTTTGAAATATTTATATAATTATAATTCCCAAGCTTAATATAACTAGGTTTCTTTACTTTTGACTGGATTCATTGTGTATTATTATCACCCGGGGGTATTTTGGTTAGTTTTCTCATTATGCCAAAAAAAACAATACACTAAGAATTCTTTGCTTTGTTGGGTTTCATCATATCACTAATCATGAGTATTTTATCATTTTCTCCTTGATTAATTAAATATCTTCGTTTTGAAAAAAATTGAGATTTTTATATTGTTGTAATTCATATATTTCACTTCATATTAACGAAGGATACTTTAATAAGAATTCTTTGCTTTTGTTTGGTTTCATTTTTACATTTATTTCATTTTATCCTTTATCCCAAAGCACACTAAAATAAGAATTCTTCGTTTTTGGTTGATTGCATATTTGTTTTATCAATGAGGTGGTATTTATGTCATTTTGTTCTTAAATAATTAAATGGTGTTATTTTAAAATGATTTGGAAAAATATCTATATAATTATAATCCCCAACCTTAGTGCAACTAGGATTCTTTACTTTTGTTTGGATACATTTTTTACTATCACCCGAGAGCATTTCTATCTTTTTTGTTATTTCAATTTTTTTTTGTCTTTATACTAAAAAATACTACACTAAGGACTCTTTGCTTTTAGGTTTCGTTTTATCATCAATTATTGGTATTTTATCATTATCCTCCCAATTAATTAAACATTGTCATTTAATTTTTTTGAGAATTTATATATTGTCATTATTCATGTATTTCAATTCATATTAACAAAGAGCACTACAATAAGAATTCTTTGATTTTGTTTGGTTTCATTTTTGTTATCAACTAGGGGGATTTATTTAATTTTATAATTTTTAAAAAATCACAATACAATAATTATTTATCGCTTTTGGTTTATTTCTCTTTTTTTTAAATCAGCCGGGGGTATTTTTGTCGTTTTGTCCATAATTCCTTAAATGACGTTGCTTTGAGATATTTTCAAAAATATTTGTATAAAATTAATCCCCAAGATTTTTATAACTATGATTGTTTACTTTTGTTTGGATTCATTTATTATTATCACCTGGGGTATTTTGGTCATTTTCTCATTATACCAAAAAACACTTCACTAAGGATTATTTGCTTTGCTGGGTTCATTTTATCATCAATCATGGGTATTTTATCGTTGTCTCCTTAATTACATCGTCATTTTGAAATATTTTGAGAATTTTTATATTGTTGTAATTCATGTATTTCACTTCATATTAACAAAGAACACTATAGTAAGAAATTTTTGCTTTTGTTTGGTTTCATTTTTATCATCAACTAGGGTAGTTTATTTAATTTATGTTTTATCCCAAAGCACAATACCATAAAGTTACATCTTTTTATGTTTATTTCTTTTTTTAACATTCGGGGGTGTTTTTGTCATTTTGTCCTCAATTCTTTAAACGGTGTCGTTTTGAAATATTTTTGAGAAATATTTATATAATTATAATCCCCAAGCTTAATATAACTAGGTTTCATTACTTTTGTCTGGATTCATTGACTATTATCACTTGGGGATATTTTGGTCATTTGTCTATTAATGCCAAAAAAAATACACTAAGGATTCTTTGCTTTGTTGGGTTTCATATTATCACCAATCATGTGTATTTTATTATTGTCTCCTTAATTAATTAAATGTCTTCATTTTGAAATATTTTTGATATTGTATTAATTCATAATTTCACATCATATTAACAAAGAATACTATAATAAGATTTCTTTGCTTTTGCTTTTGTTTTGTTTTGTTTCATTTTCATTTTTATATTTATTTTATTTTCTCTTTTATCCCAAAGCATACTACAATAATAATTCTTTGTTTTTGGTTGATTTCATATATTTTTTATCAATGAGGTGGTATTTATGTCATTTTGTTCTTAAATAATTAAACGGCATCATTTTAAAATATTTTTGGAAAAATATCTATATAATTATAATCCCCAAACTTAGTCCAACTAGGATTCTTTACTTTTGTTTGGATACATTTTTTACTATCACCCGAGGGTATTTCTATCTTTTTTGTTATTTCAATCATTTTTGTCTTTATACTAAAAAATACTACACTAAGGATTCCTTTTTAGGTATTGTTTTATCATAAATTATTGGTATCTTATCATACTCCTTTAATTAATTAAAAATTGTCATTTCAAATATTTTTGAGAATTTATATATTGTCATTTTTCATGTATTTCAATAATTCCATTCATATTAACAAAGAGCACTACAATTACAATTCTTTGATTTTGTTTGGTTTCATTTTTGTTATCAACTAGGAGATTTATTTCATTTTCTATTTAAAAAAATTACAATAAAATAATTATTTATCGCTTTTGGTTGATTTCTCTTTTTAAAATCAACCGGGGGTATTTTTGTCATTTTGTCCATAATTCCTTAAATGACATCGTTTTGAGATATTTTTAAAAAATATTTGTATAAAATCAATCCCCAAGCTTTTTATAACTATGATTGTTTACTTTTGTTTGGATTCATTTATTATTATCACCCGGGGTATTTCGGTCAATTTTCTAATTATACCAAAAAATACTTCACTAAGGATTATTTTCTTTGCTGGGTTCATTTTATCATCAATCATGGGTATTTTATCGTTGTCTCCTTAGTTACATCGTCATTTTGAAATATTTTGAGAATTTTTATATTGTTGTAATTCATGTATTTCACTTCATATTGACAAAAAACACTATAGTAAGAAATCTTTGCTTTTGTTTGGTTTCATTTTTATCATAAAGTAGGGTAGTTTATTTAATTTCTCCTTTATCCCAGAGCACAATACCATAAAATTACTTCTTTTTTTCCCATCATTCGGGAGGATTTTTGTCATTTCGTCCTCAATTCCTTAAACGGCGTCATTTTGAAATATTTATATAATTACAATCTCAAAGCTTAATATAACTAGGTTTCTTTACTTTTGCATGGATTCATTGACTATTATCATCCGGGGTATTTTGGTCATTTTTCTCATTATGCCAAAAAACAATACACTAAAGATTATTTCCTTTTGTTTGGTTTCATTTTTATATTTATTTCATTTTCTCCTTCATTCCAATACACACTACAATAAGAATTCTTCGTTTTTGGTTGATTTCATTTTTTTATCAAGGAGGTGGTATTTATGTCATTTTGTTCTTAAATAATTAAATGGCGTCCTTTTAAAATGTTTTTGGAAAAATATCTATTTAATTATAATCCCCAACCTTAGTCCAACTAGGATTCTTTATTTTGTTTGGATACATGTTTTACTATCACCTGATGATATTTCTATCTTTTTATTATTTCAATCATTTTTGTCTTTATACTAAAAAACACTACACTAAGAATTCCTTGTTTTTTAGGTTTCGTTTTATCATCAATTATTGGTATTTTATCATCCTCCCCTTAATTAATAAAACATTGTCATTTAAAATATTTTTGAGAATTTATATATTGTTATTATTCATGTATTTCAATTCATATTAACAAAGAGCACCGCAATGAGAATTCTTTGAAAAATGGAGATGACGCCGGCGGACTCCTATGGACGGCCACCTCCATCGCCGGCGAACACCGTCCGCCCTCCACCGCCAAAGTTCGTTTGCCTGAAAGAAAAGGTTGAAATTTAACAGAAAAGTTGGTTACGAAACACCCACTTTATAAAACTCAAAAGGTAACTTTTAAAGTAACTGGAAAGTGAAAAATGAGAAGAGAGAAAGGTACAGCATATCTCTATTTTCAAAATAAATCATAATTTCTTATAAACACATCTCCAAAAAACACGGCCATCGTCAAATGATCCTGCAGTAAGGTTGCATCAAGACAGAATCAGAAGTTTTAGTCAGGTGGAGCATGCATATAATTACCTCCTTCATAAGATAATTTAATTTAAACAAATTGTACTCCTATTGCGGCTCTTCTTACAAATTTGAGAAAGTTCGTAAGACTAAAAGGTAGGAGTCGACTTTTGATATTATCCTACTCTTTTGTAAGAAGTTGTTGCTATCTTTATTTAGTTTTAATATTACATACGTGAAAAGGAACTCTTATTAAAAGGGGTGGACACCTAGCCACGGTGCGTTTGGGGCTTTTTCTTTTTTAGTGAATTTTAAATGTGAATGTTGGCCACCGACACTACGGATGAATTTTTGATTGAAGAGGATCCTACTCTTACGCTGCATCCATCCACTAAAGTTCATCAAATTAAATGTCGCGGCGTATACGTGTGCTTTCAGCACTCTCACCCCACTGTACTGGCGTGTTTAAATTGTCCGACTCAATTCGAGACCTGATCCATTTGAATCAGGTCAAAACAATGATCCATTTGAGTTAAGCGGGTGGGGTTAAAATGAGTTGGGTTAAAACAAGTTGGATTGAAATTTTATTCAAATCGATCCATTTTGACCTATTTGTATTTTTGGCTCATTTTCTTGAGATTTTTTTAAAAAATTAAAAAGTACTTAGTTTAATTCAACGTATCCACCATTAGTTAATTACTTCATAAACAAGTTTAACATTATTGAAAAATATATATATTTATAACAATAAAAATAATTTTGTAAAACTACTATCCCTCCGTTCCAACCAAATCTGCACATTTTTTTTTGTCAATTTTCTCTTGACTAACAATAACTTTAGTTACGTATATTTACAGTATGTTAAAATTTAATATTTTGAAAATGTATCATGCAGGGAATCAAACAATATCTCACATGATGATATTGAAATCTATATGCTAGTTGAAATTTATGGTCAAGCGTGTTTTGAGAAAGTTGACAAAAATTTTGCAGATTCGGTTAGAACGAAGGGAGTGTTAATTATAAATTATATGTTAATTAAAATATGAAATATATATTCATAATTACATAAATAAATTTTAGTAAAATTATATCTTTTAGTTGAAATATTAAAAGTATTCTAACTAACTAAAATGAAAATAATTGTATTATTTTTATTAATTGAATAATTTATAATAAAATAAAATATTCATATTATAAATTATATAAAAATAAATTATCATATCATTTATTATTTAAATATTTCGTATTTTGAAATACGGTTTTTCCGTAAGTTATAAAAACATCAATGTTTAAACTACAAATTAGAAGAAATCAATATTAAATTTTTCGGGTTGCATTAATCGGATCATAAAGTTATAACTACTGCATGTTTCATAATAAAATTTTAATATTGTAACTAAAATCTTTTATCTTTTTATAATTCTAATTAAATCTCGTCTTTCCATATGCCTATGGAAAAACAGTCTTTTAGATTTTGCCTTATTTAAATATTAACATATTTAAAAATTATTTGATACCATATCAAAAATGTCATTTATTATATTTTTCTTAGTTTAGTATTTTTAGAAGTATAACAGTATATTCTTTTTCCACTGGGTTTTTTAATGAGGTAGTGTGCTCATATATATAATTGTTTTTAAAATATTGTAATTTAGGAGTTTTGATTTGATTAGAATTAAATTTGGTAAGTTTAGATAATGTAGATTCATTTAAGAATTCATCCAATATTTGGATTGATTTACTTAGATGAATATGGTAATTATTTTAGGAGTTCTAGTTAGATATGGTTTTAGGTCGAGACTTTTAACAACTTTTATCAATCATTTATTCAGAATTTTGAGTCATTCTCATTATTTTTATTGTCTCTTAATCCCGCGGGTTAGTTAAGTTTCAATTTCCTTTGTGAGTGTACCTTGCAGGCTAGACGCTTATAAAGAACCCTTGTGATCTAAACCTGCGGGCTATTTAGAGAGCAAGTCGGAGTTGAGTATAGCGGGCTAGATGCTGCAATTTTGTGCATTTATACTGAGTTGGGTGAGATTCTCAGTTTAAATAAAGATCCGATATTTCGCAATCCAGAGTTTTCGCAAGGAGATTCATATCGGTGGTTGATCAAAATGAGTCATAACAATAAGAATAATGATAATAAATAATCAAAAATGAAAATGAAAATTTGCTCCCGGAGATTGCGCGGCGCAGTCAGAAACAACAACACAAAAGCTGACGCGTGAACCTACGTGCTAAAGGGAAAGCGCGCATCCTCGTCACGCAGACGTGCTTAATCGCACTGGTAAAGGCTGGCTTGGGCGCGTGAATCTGAACGGTGCTAGTCAACTTCATACTAACTACGTCGGTGAATATTGGGCGAGCTCAATTTTGGAAAGACGAAGAAGACAACATCGAATGAGGAAAGCTGATGTCACCATAGACGATCAGCCAAGCGTGAAACCGGAGGACCAGTAAATGGCCTTGGAAGACTGCGGTGGTGGGCGGCAGGCGACAACGGATAAGGGATAAGCAGTGGCGGATGTATACGGGGGCTGGAGGGGACTCCAGCCTCCGCCAAAATGCAAATTACGGGAAATTTGGGTAGTAAAATATTTTTTGAAAAATTATCAGCCCCCTCTGATAAGAAAAAAATTGAGATTTTTTTTACTGATAGGTCAGCCCCTGCCATATATCTATCCTGGCTCCGCCCTTGGGGATAAGCTTGAGAAAACGAATAGCAGAAGCTTGATGGTCGTCAGAGACTGGTAGCCGGCGAACGACCTAAGCAGGAGCTTGATCCAATCGGCGAGAAAGCTGGTGGCAAGGAGGTCAACAATAAGCAGCGGCGGCAATCGAATCTGATCGAATCTATTTTTTTAATGGAAAACAAAGAACAATACACAACATTAACAGAGAGACAGAATGGAAGAATCACACAACAATCTTGTAATTGGCAGTCGAAATCTGCCTCGGCGTTAGTGCGGGGAAGAAGACAATAATCGAAAAGAACAGAGAGTTTTTGAAGAGAGAGAGAGAGAGAGAGAGAGAAAAGACCAAGAATTTTAGAGAAATCTGTCTGATACCATGATAGAATGTAAAACTCACAAATCATTGTGACTGTGTGTATTCATATATGCAGTGAGTACAAAGGGTATACAAAGCCTAAACAAATATGGAACAGAATATATACAAAATCAATTAGAAAGAGTATTCCTTTATTATCCTAATTCTAAATCAACTATATTTCTATTAGACACCAGCACCACTATCAATCGACACCAACACTCCACATGAATCTTCAATCAATACCGTACCATTACTTAATTCAATCAAACCCCAACCAACATTTATGATTGACACAAAGAAAAACCAACACCGACGAATTAAATTCCTACTTTTCATATCAATAATTACCTCGTATTGCCAATGGATTGATGGTGATGGCTCCAGTGTAACGCTGTCGAGTGGGATTGGCAGCGAGCAGGAAGGGGCGGGGGAAGGGAGGAGAGAGCGTGCAGGGGAAGAAGAAAAAGGAGGGAGAAAAACTAAGAAAGGGAAGGAAGAAGTGCAAGAGAAAGAAAATGGACCGCAAAAAAAAAAAAAATTGATTGAAAATCATCCTTGATAACTTCCAAGGACCGTGGTGATGGGCGATGGTTTTGGACAATACATCGTCGTTCTGGTGCAGTAAATGTCTTGTTCTCCATTAGTATTTTTCTTGAACTCTCTGTCGATGATTATTTTTCCCTTCTAGCCATAAAGGTTGTTGCAAACTGATAGTATTAATGATTGTTCTTACGTATGAATATCTTACAATTATATGTAGTTAGGTCCACTAATGATTGAATAATTTCTGCAAATATTCAAAAGGGTTCTTTTTATTTTCTTTTTGGATACAATGAGTACAGGAATATTTAGCTCAAGGGATCAGAACGAGGGAGAAAGTGGGATAAAATGCCAGTGAATTATACCAACTCATCATAATCAATAAATTCTTCCGAATCGTTTTGCCCTTCTTGGTATTCATATGTGTAAAGTTGCAATTTTCGTTAATTAAAGAACAAAAAGTTGGGGGGAAAGTTTGATATCGAAGGATCCCAGAAGCCAAAATTATTTGTTGTGTTGTGAAATGTTTTTTATTAATCAATTATTTAAAAAGATTTTTTAATTAAATATAAATTAAGAGGGCCCTTATGATTATTATATGAAATATATATGAGCTTAGGTGAATCCTAATATGAATAAACTGCTAAATTAGGGTATAATAAATAGCTCAGTTTGACCAACAAGAAATATGTGGACCCAGGGCAAGAAATGATCGAAGCGGCTGAAGAATATTTAGATTGTTCATTCATCATCAGCTAAATATTAAATTAAACGCAATTGGATGTGAACAAAGTTCTCCCATAATCTCAATTTGTATATTGGATATCTTCCACCTGCCAACATTCCATCAATAATAGCTAGTGACATTTTTAGATCCACGTTTTTATGAAAGTTTTTGTGCAAGTAAAAGTATGCGAATCATATTTAGTGAATAGATCCTAACTTTCATTATTTTCAATCATCTTCTCGCATGCATCTCTCTTTTATAAGAGGTGAAGAAAATTTTAATTTTACTTTATATTCGTTGATTTCTGTTTGATTCTTCATTTGCGAAGTGAGATTTCCGCTTAATAAGTGTGAATCTTTCTATCTTAGTAAGTGTGTGGGGGATTCTTCTCCATTTCAGCAGATCTGAATGACACGCGTAATTCGCTGAATTTGATCGACATCTTATCTGTCAGCGGTTGCAGATGTTGCACATCCTTAACTAATATGATGAAGTGTTGTATGAAATGTGTTTTCCATTCTTAATTATTAGGCGGTTTATGACTTCCGTTGGCAAATAGTTAATAGAGTAAAGTGTGTTTTTAACTCTATATTTTGTTCGAAAGTGCAGTTATAACCTTGTAAGTTCTGAAAGTGCAAATCTAACCATAAACTTCGTTGACCAGAAAGTCAACGGCCAATTTGACCAAAAATCTGTAAAAAGACAATGATACCCTTGCTAAAAAAATTATTAAAAAAGAAAAAGACATCTCTACCCTTACCCTCTCCTAATCAACGTTTTATCTATCCTTACCCTTACTCGCCACGCTCAATCCTCAACCCATCTCCATCTTCAATCTTTTCCATCTTAAATTCTCAAATTACCTGTTGAGGGCGCGACTAGAATGGAGCGTGTTGGGGGGAGAGGTGGAGCACGGCAGAGGGTTGAGGGCAGGGCTAGGTTGGCACACAGGGGGAGAGGTGGCGGCTAGGGAAAGGTGGAGTGTGGCAGATCGTTATTCGCGGGGTTAGGGTTAAAAGTGGGTGGTGGTGTTGAGGGCGGGGTTAGGGTTGAGCTGTGGCGTTGAGGTTGGGTTTATAGACGGTGGTGAAGCTTTCGGAGCGGCTACCGGTCTTCACGGCGGCGCAATTAGGATTCACAACGGCGCTACTCCGACCTGATTTAGGGCGAAGCTAGTGGGCGGCGCAGCTGGTGGGTCTAGGGTTTCTAGGAGACAGAGGTGGGCGAATGGGCTAGGGTGGCGGTGATAGAGTTTCTGTGCGGTGGGGCTGGGGTGGTGGGCAGCGATGTTGGGTTTCTAAGCGGTGTTTTTTGGCGGTTTCTATGTGGGCTGGATTTCGAGGCGGGGGTTCTGGTGGCCAGCGTGGCTGGGTTTCTGGGCGGAGGTTGTGGGCAGCGGCATGGTGGATAGGCGGCGACAGGGCGGCGGAGCAGAAGCAGGTGGTGGCCATGGGTGCGTTTGAATATGAAAAAGAAGAAGTCTTAAGGAAGAACTGTAATTACATTTTTAGTTTTGAGTTCAGGAATAATTTTGTCTTTTCATGTTTGATCAAACGTTGAATTCATTGAATCAATGCCGGAATTGAGCAAAATGGGTATAACTACACAATTTTACAGAAACTTAGGGTAAGATTTGCACTTTCAGATTTTACAGAATTATATCTGCACTTTCAAAATTTAATAGGGTTATTCATGCACTTTCCCCTTGTTTATATTTTCAAGGACGATAGTACATTTTTTATTAGATTTCATATTTGTAATAGAATAATCGGTCTGATTGATATAACTTATTTATTTTATTATAGAATATTTAAATTAAATATTCTATATTTAATTCGTATTCCTACTGTAGATTTTTAAGTAAAATTTGACGGGAAACAAAAGTTTATCTCCCGCAAATTAGAGTTTTAAGTCAAACTTGGTGTCTAATCACGAATTTAATTGAATAATTATTTCTTCGCAAAAGTTAAATTAGATTTTGTAATAAATGCTGTGACTTCCTAAAGAAATTCTTTATAACGAATCAAATCAGTCCTTATATATTTTCTTCATTTTCTTAATGCATGCAAATGGAAAACAACTGTCCGAAGATAATATTCTTCCCCTTTCGAATTCATATGATTGTAAATGTGTTTTTAAAGAAAAAGTCAGCCGATAAACTAATCTAAAAGTCAGCCGGTTTCATTTCTGCATCATTTCATGCAAAAACAAATCATAAATAAACTAGAAATTTTCATGATTTGATATATAACCAAACTTATTTATTCCAGAACTCTTAATTAATATTATTACTTTTCAATCTTTATTTTCTATTGACTCCTAACAATTGATGAATCGAAAAAAATTAAATCATCAAGTGTCACATCAAAATGTGACACTAGTCGAAAGAAAAATAAAACATCTATATTAAATTTTAAAAATTAATTTGCACACTCGAAACATCAAAGAATAAAAAGAATATAAATATAAATATTTCAAAAAAAAACATCAATATCAATTTTTAAAAGGACTAGATGAAAAAATAATACATCAATCAAAATGAAAGTATAAAATATAAATTAAAATTTAATATAATATAATATAATATAATACCACTAATTAGTGTTAACATGTATAAATTTTTGAAAAATTAACATGCAAACATGAGATTTACAATAAAATATCAAAATTTAACTTTAAAATACATGATTTTAGGGGGGGAGCTTATGAAAAACATCACAAGGTTTGGATGAAACATCAAGTTTGATAGTAAAAACGTGTATTGTGTGGAAATGAGAAAACAAATTGATCCGTGAATTTTTCCGACCCGGATTTTTGACCCGCGAGATTCTTATGACCCAGAATTATTAATTATCCAATTATTTATGCCAACACCCTCAAAAATGGTATTTGCATCCAGATCTCTCATTCATCTCCCAAACTTTATTAAATTATATTGGAACCCCATCTCTAAGTAAATTTCATTATATTGCACATTGATCATTGGTCTCGCAGTGAGACGGCCTAGCACAAGACTTTGTTTTTGTACAAAGTACTCCTCCCTCCCTCTCGGAATAATTGATACATACACTTTTGACTCAATATTTTATGCTAGCTGATGTGGCAGAGAATAATTGTGAAAAAATTGGCATATTTTGGGAAAATTGTGGGTCCCGTAAAAAATTGTTGAAATTAAAGAGAATATTGTAAGAATTTTACAACATATTTTTTACCATTTGTGTAAGAATTAAAATGTGTCATTTTATGTCGGACACACGAAAATAGAAATAAGCCAATTATTTTTGGGATTTATGCAGCATTAGATATTAATGAGAGTAAGTATGCAGAAAGAAATAATTAAAAAAAATTAAAAAAAAATTATATGACTGAGAATTAATTAAATATTATGAGAATAGAAATAAAATGATACGAGAAATTTATCTATGGTATGAAGTGATTAAAAAACGGAAGACTTATTAGTTGACACAAAAAGGTAGAACTTAAAATCTGATTAGGTCTTTCAAAAAAATTCTAATTAGGTATTCTTTCACTTTCATATTATATATATCGTTCATCCAAAACTAGATACTCCTTTTTTTAAAATGTCAAAAAAAATAAGTTAAATTACTGAAACCAGCTCCTTTTTGTAGTTTGATTTTGTTTTTTGTGCTTCATTAGAATTTCAATAGAAGATATTATTTAGCTAGAGTAACTTCTTTTGTTTCTGTAAACATTCAACTATTTTTAAACACTTAGTTAACTATATTAGAAAATACTTTAGTACGTGAGCATAAATGTATCAATGAATTTCAATGAATATTTTAGCTAGGAAATACTTTATAGCCCCAAAATTTTATTTCTCAGAGTAATTTGTGTTAAAAGATTATAACTGGCCTCCATAAAATTCAAATAAAATATATGGAAATAATTTAAATATTTAATTTGCTTTTATATTTAGAGTCCGTCTCTTGAAATACGGTTTTTCCATAAGTCGTGAAACGACCAAGGTTTAAAGTGTAAATTAGAAGAAATTAAGATAAAATTTTCGGGTTGTATGAACCTGGTTATAAAATTTATAACTACTACACGTTGCAGAATAAAACTTTAATATTGCAACAAAGACCTTTTACCTTTTATTATTATA
>JAULKM010000007.1:4453528-4466026 GCA_032355605.1 Rubia tinctorum
GATTTAAAAAAAACTGGGCACCTGGAGGACGCATGTGGGAAATGCGTCCTCCCCTGTCACAGTCCACAAGTTGGTACTGTAGCTCCATTAATAGAATTTTCTCATGTTGAGAGATTTTTTATTCAAGCTAAACTTTACTGTGTTTGGAGAAAATTTAGTATGCAGAATCTCTTCTTCTGGAGAGATTGATAAAGTAGCAGAAAAGATTCATCTTGTCATGGGAAACCTCAGGTATAGCATCATCAAGAGAATGTATCTGTTTGCATTGCATGACAAAAAGTCCACGTTACTGTTACTGACGTTGAAATCGGAGTTTAAGCAGGGCTATACAAAATTTGTTGAATCATTGCAACAACTCAGATAAGTTAATCTTTTGAGTTATGAAAATTTACATTGCAAGCAAAATCATTTAAAAGTGCTCCAGTATTGTTTATGCATAATTTGATAAAACAAGCATTGAATTGGTTTCCTGGGGAGTTTGATATTATAAATCCAATATTGGTTTCCTCAATTTCAAGCTTGAGGACAAGCTTGATTTCAACGGGGAGGATTTGTTATAAACCAAGGCCAGAAAAGGGGCATAAAGGTCCTTTCATAAGTTGGGAAACTAGAACATATCGGAGAGCCGGACGAAGTTTGAATATCAACTATTTTCACTGGAGAATTCAGTTGGAAAATTAGCAAAAACGGTTACCAATTAATTGTATAAATAGGCTCATTGTAGAAGGGAATTGATCATCTGAAATCATTGTGGAAAAACTCGGATCAAATTGGCTTTCTTTCACATCTCTATTCTATATTGCTTCCTCATCTAATTCTGAAGTTTTGCTTCCTTTTCAATAAGAAATTTCTTATTACTCTGCTTTCATTTTTGAGCTTGTAACAACCCAAAGGTATTTATTGGGCCCAAACTTTACACGCTCCTTAATTTGGGCTATTTCATGTTTGGCCCAATCAAAGAAAGGAAACTGGTCTTCACTCTCCGGGTCCGGGGTATAAAGCTTACAATACGACGTCGTGTTATGACACAACCGGAGCTCCGGGGCATTTCACATTCACAGTTTGGCGCCGAAATATGTCAATGATCACAAATCAAAATCGCGACGGAGCTAGGGTTTCGATGGTGAATTCAACGGTGAATACGGCCATGGAAAGACTCCAGAAAGTGAGGAAATTCACACAGGATTTCAACATGCGCCTCAAAACCCGACCGTCCTCATCAAACTTACCAAGCATCTCTGAAAATCACGAATCCTCCGAACACTATCGTATGTTAAGAAATGAGAAGGTCCGAATTCCATCCGTCTCAGATAACAGCAAGGAGAAGAGAGCGAAATACGCGTCCTCTGAACCCCCTCGGCGTCCAATTCGTGTGTATAAAATAGCTCCCTCTCTTCTGTATTGTAGTTTTGTTTTTACAGTGTTCTTTCCGATGATGATTAGGGCTAATTATTAATTTTGTAGCTGATGTTCCTAAAACAGCAGAGTTCGCATATTTCAAGAAATTGAAGGAGGAAATGGGTAGTAATTGTCGGGATCGAATCAAGATTGCAGGTGAAACTGGTCAAAACACGGGTAATTAAAATTGAGCACCTGTTTAATCATAATTCATGTTTTAGCACCTATTGAATCTTTAGGGTTTTCTGATAGAAGAGCATGCTATCTTGAAGAAGAACAGGAGAGCCCTAGTTACCGATACGCCTTCCCCTCACCGCCTAGAAGGGATGAATGTGATTGTGCAGGGGAATTAAACAGTAAAGGTTTGTGAAAAATGAACGGAGATAGAGATTTTGGGTCTGTATGAATTTGTAGATTTGCAATTTCTTGCAATTAATTTGTGTTGTGAAATATTGCAGGTGAGTTCCGGAAGTTGGAGAGCAAGAATCCTGTGTCTCCCCTTTCCAGAGTAATCAAAGGGCTTGAATTTGATTGCTCAGGTATTACTCGAATCAACGTTCTTTACCCTTTTGCTTTTTACACATATATCGAATGGAAGAGTACGAGAACACTGTCACTGTCTGTAGTTTGAGTTCTGATTTTGCCTCTTAAAGATTTCGATTACATTGAAGTGTGAGATTTTAATGTTATTCTTGTGCCCTCAATGTGTAGACTGGAAATGTTTGCATGGGTTAAATATTCATTAGATTCTTCGATTTATCGGTTTGATTGGTTTTTATTATATGATCTGTTTTTACACTAGCTGTCGACCTAACCCATGCTTCCTTCTTGATCCGAGCTTGGGATGGGCACGCTCAACCTAGCTCACATAGTGGGATAAAGGCTTAGTTGTTTAAGTTTTTATTAGTTTTCGTGATGCATGAACTGAATCTTTTTTTGTTCATTAAGATCAGATTAGATGGTTAGCTGGTGTGTCCTTATCTAGAACTATGGCTATTGTTTAGAGACGTTTCTTGACTCTTGTTCAAATCTTTCAGGTGACGAGCATGCTGGAAAAGGTGTAGTGGGAGGAAATTTATCACATCGATTGGGGATAGCTAACTCATATCCGGAAGTTGGAGAAGGCTGTTCCAAGGGGTCAGAGACTTAAAAACTGTGTTTATGTTGTAAAACTGTTTTTTATGTCCTTTCATATGACGAAAATTATGTGGCTTACATTAAGAAAATTCTCAGGTTTGATTCGGTTCCTGCCCCACGGAGCCACTTGTTTCCTGAGGGCTTTGAGAATGAGGTATGCAAAAAATCCATCGCCATATTTATGCATGTGATATAAATTCCTCATTTCTCTTCATTCCTATGAATTTTTATTTTTGCAGTGTCCTAGTTCTGAAGAAAGGAAGATCGATACCGCTGATCAGTTAGCTTCTTCTCGGGAACCATATAGTGTAGAAAAGATCAGTACTGGGCAATATACAAGTAATTTGATTCACGCATCTCTCTGTAGGGATGATTTCCCCCAATATTGGCTTGGCGGTCCAAGAAAGAGAGTTATCTCAAAGTGTTCTAGTTCAGAACAATGGAAGATAGATGATTCTTATCAGTTAGCTACTCCTCGGGTACCATATAGTGAAGAGGATATCGGTACCTATAATTTTGGATCTTTTCGTGGTGATGATTTTCCTGAATACTGGCTTGATAGACCAAGGAGGAGAGTTATCTCTAAGTGGGATATTGGTGATGTAAGCACTCACTCAACAGAATATAATGCTGGAATCAGCTCTCGGATTAAAGAGATGGACTCATATTGTAGTTTTCCTGAACATCAGCACGACAGTCCAAGAAATAGAGTTATCTCAATGTGGGATGGGGATGCTAATTCAAGCTCTCTTTCAGCTGAACATTTTTCTGGAATTGGCTCTCAGATAGAAGAGATGGACTCATTTTATAGTTTTCCTGAACATCAGCATGACAGCCCTAGAAATAGAATTATCTCAAAGTGGGACGGCATTGCTGATTCAGGCTCTACTTCAGCAGAACATTCTGCTGGAATTGGCTCCCGGATAGAAGAGATGAACCCTTTTTGTAGTTTAGATGGTGAAGTTTTTAAATGTAATGTCTTGGAGACTGATCTGTTTTGCTACCGGGGTTTTGATGATCATCGATACATTCATCCCAAGTATGATCCTGGATGGACGGACAGAGCTCACGATCTCAGTAACCTTAACACTCTATTGCTTGGCTGGGATACTAATCAGGAGAAAGAGCAGCATATTGGTTTCTCATCGGCCAATGCAGCTGTTGTCGCTTGCCAGCAGACTTGGGACGATAGTCTTCTTGCACTCGATATGCATGAGTCTTCATCGTGCCCGGATTATTCTTGGAACTAACTCCTTTTCGCGTATTCTGTCAGCTCGCGACAGCTCCCGTGGTGGTCTTGGAAGATCATGTTCAGTTACCTTCCAACTCCAAAGAAGAAGATCACGTTCATGTGAATTCATTAGCAGTTGTGGAAGATTTCCGGCATGTTCTTCAGCAAGATGAATTTGGGAGTTGCTGAGATGAAGATTGTTTTGTAATTCCTTAATGGTAGTTGCAGGGTTTGTTAAGGATCATAAATACATGGGCCAAGGATCATGAAACTCTCATCAAACTTGCACGATAATAGTAATTTTGAGGCCCCCGCACTTTAAAGAACGCTCCTTGCTGATCATTAATCTGTTCTTGATTCGACCGTCTGCATTCTCAAAATACTCTCATGAGTCCCATCTGTTATCCTAAATTGTACTCCCTCCGTTCATTTATTTGTGGCACACTTTCCTTTTTTAACATGTTTATTTTATGTTGTCACTTTTCATATATGGTATACTCTAAGATACTTTCAACCATTCATTTTACTTTTTTCATTTTCAAATCAATTTACCACATGTGGTATCTTCTAAAATGTTGTGTCGTTTATTGAAATGTCAATGTATATTAAACAAAGAGAGTACATTTTACTTTTCTCGGTTTTGTAAAATCATATTTAACCGTTAATATCTCTACACGCACAAAATGTCGAATTTTTAAATATGACTAGTATAATTTTTCTTTATTAATGGAGAATTGTGGATAGCTCCGTAATTTTGAATAAAATAGGAAATTAGAATGCAATTGCCAACAAATTTGGTGATGAGTTGATTGAAATTGAGGAGGTAGAGAATCGTTTTCTACCTATTCTGTTTATGTGTATTTGTTGCTTTTCTCCTTCTAAGTCTAGAGCCTTATGTCCAAGATATGTTGGCGAGCGTGTAAAATGAACGGAAAAGTGTAATATGGTTGGGGGCATCGATGATCGAACAACGGATAATACACACAAAGACTGTAGGAACTTGAGCCAAAAAGAAAAACAGCTGGAAAATTGGCTCTTCCTTTTGAGGAAAGAAGAAGAAGAAATTTAACGGTAACATTAACTCGCATTTTAAATGAGTATTCCCTCCATTTTTTATGGATTTATGATTATATATTTATGTGCGAGTACTTGGAACATATTGAAGGAAATGATTGATTTGATGAAATTAAATTTAGAAAGAAATTAAATTGAGTGAACGAGTGAAATTAAATGAATTTCAAAACAGTAAAAAAAGTATGTCATTATATGTTTCGTTGCTCGACGTTAATTACTCTTAGAGCATTTACAATGGGGGAGTGGGAGAGGAAATTTTGGTGAGTGGAGGGCTACAATGGGGGGTTTTGGTGAGTGAGGGCGGGAGAAGAGAGGAAGACTCGGGTGGAGGGGGTGCAAATGAGTTTTCTCCAAAGCTCCCCCACTTCACCATGTGGGTGTGTCCCTCATTGACGAGTTAGAGATTTTAAGGAGGTAGAATAAGTTTTATACTATAGTCTAATAGTATTGTGTCATGTGTATTTTTAATTTGTATTTTTTCCAACGAATTAAAATAGACAAAACACAATTATTTTCAAAAAAATAAAATTGAAAAATGACACCAAAATTATCTTAGAGGAAGTGTAAAGGTTGAAATTGCAAATGGTACAAATAATAAGCACGACTCACACGAGGTTGGAGCACATGTACACAGTAAAAGCGTGAGCCGTGGCTCCATATGTCAGTACATTAATGAATGAAGAGATTTTGTTTTACTGTATTTAAATAAGAGTGGATCTCCTAATAGAAATAGTACATTAATTTATGAATATGTCACTTATTTTTTTACTTTATACATTGCATTTGTTAAATTACATATTAAATTTAGAAAATTATTTTATAATTATATTTTAAAATATTTTTCACATTAAGTACATATTATTGCTTGTTTTAATTTTAAAATACAATATTTAAATTTATAAAAAAAATTATAACATTTAAGTGGATTTATTTATGGTAAAATCCATTGGGAATCGTTCATAAACTTATGGAAAAATCTCATTTCCTGTGAATTTCTCTTTAAATAAAATTCCCACAAAATTATTTAGTTCCTGGCCTTTTTCTGACTTTTTGTGCCAATCAAGAAAGGTTTTTCTCTTTATTTAAATTGTGCCGAATTAAATGATAATTTAAAAAAGAATTATATTTTTTAAAGGAAAACAATGTATACTAAGTATAAAGAT
This sequence comes from Rubia tinctorum, assembly GCA_032355605.1. Lineage (NCBI taxonomy): Eukaryota > Viridiplantae > Streptophyta > Magnoliopsida > Gentianales > Rubiaceae > Rubia > Rubia tinctorum. The sequence goes on from JAULKM010000007.1 coordinate 4,459,532, forward strand.
AAAATTTCTTGTAAGATCCCTTAACAGTTAAAATAATCATGAAAAATCTCATTCTTATGGAGTAACTTTTCTAGTCAAAGTATTATTATTTATATTTCATTATATATTTTAAAAATAAAATCTTCCGTTAAAGAGACTAGCGGTTAGATAAATTATTAAAAATTTAATTAAATAACATTTAGGGTCAAATTATAATTGTTTATACATTGCGATACAGTTTAAAGTTTTTCAAAATTATAGGAATCTCGTCGCAATAAATAAAAATAAACGTAAAATCACCTTATTAGTTACATCAATTATAAAATAACCCCTTCTAACGGTTAGTCAGTCTGAAACAAGACTTTGTGTATTTTAAAAGATTTTTAAAATTATAGATTTTTTATTGCAATAATTAGTAACAAAAATCAAATCATCTCATTAATTAAATTAATTATAAAATGGTTATGTCTAACGATTAGACGATATAAAATAAAACCGAGTAAGCTTAATATGTAAAAGTTATTTATTATAAAAATTGTACTCCATGCGTGATGTTCATACTTTTCATTTTCGGTTGACCAACTAAATTTCCTAATTCTTATTTTAGTTGAAATTTGGCCAATTCAATAAGATCTTCCACTTTCCCTATCACATCAACATGCATAAATGTTCGTGCAAAAAAGGGGCAAAATACATTTATTACTCTAACTTTTGGGTAAAAGTGCCAATATAACCCTGCAATATGAGAAAGTGTCAATTTAACCCTAACTAGTCATTGTATGTGCCAATCTAACCATAACTTTTGAAAATTTTGTACTAATATAGCCAAACTGCCTAATTCAGACGTTGATCCATAAAATTTCGGCAATGATTAGAAAGTGAAATGACAAAAATACTCTTGACTAAAAAGCTGAAAATTTGATACCCATAATACCCGTTGTGACATGGCAGCTTATTGATTTTCTTCTTCACCGCCGCTGCTCCACCGGGATCGCCGCTTCTCCGCCAGAAACTGTCGCTGCTCAATCAAAAAAACTTCGCTTCTCCGTCGAAAACCTACCCACCGTCGGAAACTTCCTTGAAATCCTATCCGCTTGCCCCCTGCCACTCCGCTCTCCACCACCCAATAACCTCCCGCTGCCCTCCTTCTCCTCAAAACCCTAGCCGCTCGCCACCACCCTATAACCTCCCGTCGAGCTCCTCCTCCTCGAAACCCTAGCCTCTCGCCACCACCTCATAACCTCCCGCCGCCCTTCTCATCCTCGAAACTCTAATCGCTTGCCAGCCACCCCTCCCCCTGCCACCCGCTCAGCCTGACAAGGTTATAAGGGTGAAAAAAATTCAGCCATATTAAGGGATTATGTAATAGTACTCCCTTCGTACCAACATAAGCTGCACACTTTGAAATTGATAGTTAATTCAAAAAATATTTGACCATTAATATTTTTCATTACTCCCTCCGTCCCAATTCAAACTGCACACTTCACTTTATGTCACTATATACCGTTCCATTTTGAACGCATATTTGAGTTGATATATAAGCAATAATATTATTTTATGTGATATTATTAGATTCGTCATAACAAGTAACTTCTCAAAAGTAACTTTTTTGTTTGTCGTTATTATACGTAGTTAAACATATTAATGATTAGACAAGTTTTTTGATGAGCGTGAAGAAGATTTTGTGCAAGTTGACCTGGGACGGAGGGAGTATGTAGAATTGAAAAGTTAAAAAAATAATTTGAAAATACACATAAAGACGAACTTAACACTATGTCACGTGATAATATGCTTATTTATGTGTCAATCGAATTTTATAGTTTAAATTTATCAATTCTGACTAATCTAATAGTACAATGACAACTTATGCTGGGACATAAACTTTGACCACATGTATGACAGTCAATAATGTTAAATTTTGACCACATGTATGAATACATTTATAAATAATAATATTATCGGAGTATGTGATATTATCCAATTCGTAAATAGTAATTTCATAATATCAATTATTTATTTATTTTTATTTTGTGTAGTTGAACATATTAATGGTAACATATTTCTTAATTATTGCGGGGGTAAAGTGTGCACTTTATGCTAGGTGGAAGTAGTAATATTTTTATATTTGTTACCCTAACAATATTTGGGGGAAAAACACTCGTGACCCTTCTTTTGTGGGGGTGTGGACCCCATATTAAGATCCCAGTCAAGCCGAAGTTCTGCAGTGACGTCAGTTGTCGCGTAACATAGGGTTTGTTTGTTGTTTTTTCCCATGTCATTCTACTGCTTTCCTGCATGTTGCCTTCGACAACCTAGCACCGTCAACTTTACTGCTTCTTTACTTCCCTCCACCCCATATCTTCTTTCAAATACTGTTACCAAGCCCCTCTAAAATCTAAATGCAATCTCCCAATAAATTGTTTTTAAATTTATACATTTTCATTTTAGATAAAATTTTGGGAAAGACGGTCTTTCCATAACTTTATGTAAAGACGTAGTTTAATTATAATAATAAAAGGTAAAAAGTCTTTGTTGCAATATTAAATTTTTGTTATGTAACGTGTAGTAGTTATAAATTGTATAACCCGATTCATACAAGCCAAAATTTTTATCTTCATTTATTCTAATTTAGACTTTAAACCTTGGTCTTTCCATGACTTATGGAAAGACCATCTTTCAAGAGACAGACTCTTCATTTTAAGGGTAAAGTAAGTTTATAATCTTATATTTATTCTTGATATAATCCTTAAGTTTTTGAAAGTTTCACAAAATAAAACTAAGTTTTCGTCGAATGTGTTGAAATAACCCTACTAGCGTTGACTGTGGATTATCTGGCATTGATCATCCCATAAATGACCAAAATATCCCTAATAATTTTCTTTTTTAAAAATGGACTATTTAACCCTAGAAAAAAATAAGGTTAAAATCAGTATTTTCTACGAAAATATAAAGCTGTACCAATACATTTAAAAAAAAAGTTTATACCATTACTATTTTTTTTATAATAAATATATCAAATTAGAACATTTCTAAAAAAATCAGATTATATCAATACATTTTAAAAAATATGAGGTGGATTGATACTTACTACAAACTTCAATCAACAATAATACATTCCACATTTGCTACGCTAACTTGATATGCATATATTTGAGAGATTGTGTACACATGATCTAATACATCATACAAAAATCATGTAAATACATATCTAAAGTTATATTAGACCAAACATTTTTGTGTGCTCTAACTTGATATAGAAAAATTGATACATTTTCAAACATTTAGAATCAAATTCTCAATGATAAATAAACACCTACAATTAAACAATTTGAGGAAAAAAACTAATGGATGAAGACAAATTTCACACATTCTCGATAACGTAAATATTCAAACAATAATAATCAAAATAAACGGATTTTCCGTCTTCTTCTCATAGTGAATATATGAGGAGAAAAAGAGTAAACAAAAAATAATTTTGTTAGAGAGAGAAAGAGGGGTTTGACACAAAAGACTATGTTACATAGTAGAATTATTTTTTGGCCAAATTTATATTAGTATTTCATTCGCTCATTTGCATTTGTACTCTCACAATTCAATTTTTCCATTCATTTTACAATTATAAAGGATAGTGTATTGATTGGTTGGATGTCAATCTTAAATGAGGGAGGGAGTATAACTTTATAATAATAATAATAATAATAATAATAATAATAATAATAATAACGACATTTACGCATAGAGTCCGTAACTTGAAAAATGTTATTTCCATAAGTCATGGAAAAATCAAAATTTAAACTACAAATTAGGAGAAATCAAGATAAAAATTTTGACTTGCAATAATCGGATATAATTTATATCTACGACATTGCATGATAAATTTGTAATTGCAAGCAAAATATTTTATTTTTTATTATTATATTTAAACTTCGACTTTCCATAACCCTGTGGCAAGACGGTATTTTCCAAGATTTTTCCATACACGAATTCAATAAAATTTGAATAGTAAGAAAAATATATTACACTAACACTAAATAAGAGAGAATGATAGTGGAGTACTAAAGTTCAAGACCTGGAGATATACAAATATAATCATATATAACTTCAGTAATTGCACGTATAACCTTAAGATAATTTTTAGTGCAAACATAATCCTATATACTTTACATAAGTGCAAATATAATCATGAAAACTATATTTCGGCATTGACTGGTCATTTTCGTCCATTGATTGACTGGAAATGACCAAAAAGCCCTTTCAACCTAAAGCAAAAGCATGAAAGATAAAAATACCCTCCACCCACCACCCTTAACCGCTGAACACCACCACCGGACCACCCCTCCACTGCTCCGCCGCCACCAGTCCACCACCACCCCAAACCCACCACCTTCCAACCCAGACACTACCACCCTAACCATCTTCCACCTCCCACCACCTCTGGCCACCCACCTTCCATTGCCAATCCCAAGTCCACCATCTCATGACCACCATCCCAGATGATTTACTAATTTCAAACCATATAGACCAAAAAAAATGCGGAGAGATACTTGAATGCTCATCATTTCATAAGCAAGTTCAGCTGATAAAAATTGGGATTCACCATTTTGGTACAAAATTAAATTCAGAGAGAGGGGAGAGGTGAAGCTAATTTAGGTACTAAACGGAAGGAAGCAATCGGCGTGAAACTCCCATGAATCGAAGAGGAGGCTGAGCGAGTTGTCTAACGACAGGCGAGAGCGGATTGCGATGGCGGAATCGTCTTCATCGCTGCCAACAACAACGTTGGGCCCTAATGTAAGACCTGGGGACCAGTACTGCTCATCTGGGAACTGTGGAGCTCACAACTTTGCTAGTCGTTCCAACTGCTTCAAGTGTGGATCTCTCAAGGATGAATCCTCTGATGGAGGTCGACATCTGCATTGCCAACTATATGTTGCTGATGAAGACAAGGGATGGGACATGTGGCACCACAGACAGGTACGAGGTGGCAAAATACAGGCCAAAGTGGGTCTGGACTGGTTCAACCCGAGATGGAACGAGCAGTACACCTAGGATGTATATGATCCCTATGCCGTTCATAAAATTGGAGTGTTCATTCCTCCGCCACCGAGTTGATTCACGAGAGTCAAAGGCTTCACGAGCAAGATTTTGGGACTCGATCCCCCATTATTAGGGTTTCAAATTTATCCCCATTTTCTCTATGAACACGAAATTATGAGTAATCGGTAGATTTGTGTAATTTTCGATGGATAGATGCCTAGAGAGGAAAGGGTGAACGGTGGCGATCGGCAGAAGGAGAAGAAGATAGGTGGGGGACAATATGGTCAAAATCACCTTGAAAACCACCTTGGGGCCCAAACAAATTATTTTCAAAATGTTAAGGGCCGAATAGGGGCAGTATTGGGAGTGGGGATCAAACAAGGTATTCAAATATATGTTGGGGCCCAAATAAACAATTTAGTCTTTATATTTTTTTTAAAAAAATTCAATAAAGATTTTTTCAATAATGATTGTTTAGAATATTGAAATTAATATTTTTGGGTTTATAGTTTTTTATTTTTTGGGATATTGTTTCCTTTTATTTCAAATTGGGTGAATATATAAAAAATACAAAAAAATAGTTTATAATTAACATCAATATTTTAGTTTCAATATTTTACTATTTTATTTCTAAATACAAATGTCATCATTATTCGAAAGTGTCACCGACAAGAGTGATTTTTAAAAAAAATTGAGTATAATATAAGGGACAAAACCGATAAGAGTGACATTAGGTAAATGTAAAACAAATGTCAACTCTCATCTTTCTCAAAAGAATTCTTTTCAATTTATCATTCTCTTATCTTTCTCGCAAGGCCAAATTCTAGGGTTTATCTAATATTTGCACACTTTCTATATTGGTTTTTTTGGCACATTCTAAATATAGCAAGATAAAATTATTTTTATCTAATAATTTACCTTTTCAATCTTGCATTCGATTTTCTCCACTCAATTGGAATCTGTAAAAGTAAATTTCCCACACATAGAGTTTAGATTATTGAGAGAATAAATAGAGTACATAAATGGTATAAAAGTAAATATCTATACCCTAGCATAGTCTCTAGAATCTTCTATTCTAACACCCCCCCCCCTCAAGCGAAGCGTCGGATGTTCAGAGACACAAAGCTTGGACCTGAAAAACTCAAACAAAGGACGAGACAATCCTTTGGTGAAAATGTCTGCAAGCTGAAGGGACGTAGGAACATGGTGGAGCCGAAGCTTTCCTGAAGAAACCAGCTCACGAACAAAATGGTAATCAATGTCAATGTGTTTCGCCCGCTTGTGCGCCACAGGATTTTGGGCTAAAAAGATGGCACTGTTGTTATCACAAAGCAGAAGTGGGGGACCAGAGAGAGGGAATCGAAGATCACGTAGTAGATGAGATAACCAAACAACTTCCGCCGCAGTATTAGCCAGGGCACGATACTCAGACTCAGTGCTGGAGCGAGAAACCGTAGGTTGCTTCTTAGCACTCCAGGA
>JAULKM010000007.1:4466126-4482829 GCA_032355605.1 Rubia tinctorum
CCACCCACTCCCAAAAATTCTCCCCCCCATTTACTCAGAATTTTTGAACCCAACTACCCCATCTACGACAGCTAACCAAAACCCTAAATTCCCTCACCAGTTGCACAATTAATTTCTCCAGAGAAAGGGAAGGCATAGGGAGGGGATGAGTCGGAGGCGGAGGGAGGAAATGAGTCAAAAGTGGTGAGAGGCGGAGGCGAGATGGTGGAAGGGAAAGACAGATCTTGGTGGAGAGAGGTGGAGGTGCAGAGAGGCAAAGTCGGTAATGGTGATGAGAGATAAGATAGGTGGCAGAGGCAAAGTCAGAGCAGGAGGATAGAGGACGTGGAGAAAAAATTGAATGGAGTCTGAGAGGCGCAGCGGAAGGTGAGGTGGCAGAGGTGGGAGGCGGCGGATGCAACGGAGGGGAAAGACAACGTGGCGAAGGGAGTTGCACATGCAAAGGAGGGAAACACAGGCAGAGTCGGAGGTGGGAGGATGGAGGCGGAGGAATGAGACACAGGCTGGTTGAAGACAAGGGTGTTAGACTAGTAGATTCGTCAAATATCACAACAGATATTAAGGGGATATTAAGGGGATAGAGTTATGATATAACTCATCCTCTTCTTGTATTGTACTTTATATATTTCCTTTACTACATGAAATAAATCATCGAGATTCCTACATTTTCATGGTATCAGAGAAGTAAAAGATTCTGAGAATTTTTTTGGCAGCATGCTTGCTGTTTCTCTTTTCCCTTACCATTCTTCTCGCAGTAACCATTTTTGGTCTCTTCTCCCTTATCACTGTTTTTACCCTCCTGCTCCTGCTATTCTGTTCGTGCCGCATTCTTCAATGGTGATAGTTCAATCTGACAACAAGCTATCATACACCACCATGGTGCACATGTTGAGAATCAAACTCTCACCTGATAATTATATGTTGTGGAAAACTCAAGTGCAACACGTTTTGAGATCTTAGGATCTTTTCCGTTTTCTCGACCAAACTCATCTGTGTCCATAGGCAGGTTCTTCAACCGGGTCTTCTTCCTCGGCTGTCCCAGTGATGTCCTCCTTTTCCGCTGCTGTTGCCTCCCCGCTCAAGAGCACTGCATCTGAAACTGCTAATGGTGCGCGTCAGACATGGTTGGCTAAAGACCAACGACTTTGCAGCCTTTTGTTATCGTCTCTCTTTCCGGAGGCAATAACGAAGGTGGTAGGTTACGCCACCTCTTGTCAGATCTGGGATACTCTTTCCACTGTGTATCAGAATTGAAGCAAAGCTAGCGTACTGAATCTGCGGGTTCAGGTTCTAAGTCTTCATCGCACTGGTTCTGTTCACGAGCTCCATCTTTACTTCAAGAGTATCTTTGACCACTTGGAAACCATGGGATCTCCGGAAAAAATGACGATGAGATTTTATGGTTTCTCACTGCGCTTGGACCAGTCTATAAGGACTTCTCCACTCTGCTTCTTCATCAGGTTCTGACACCATAGTATGCAAATGTTGTGGCGCAAGATGAAAACCATGAATGTTTTCTAAACACACTTGCAGGGTTCGGCTTCTTTACCGCACCTCAAATTCATCCCGTCGCATTTGTTGTCTCAGACGCGCCAGGTTCTGGAGGCGTGTAAGGCCAGGAACCGGCGCGTGGGGTTGCGCGTCATCTACACTCTCCCCCCGTGGTGGTCGTTCAGACGGCCGTTGGACTGGTAGACGTCCTAGCCATGATGTTGGAGCCTCCCGTGGTTGTGGTGAGCTGCTTCAATGTCAGTGGTGTGGTAGAAATGGACATATTGCTTCCTTGTTTTTCGTTTGGTTTTGCCATCTCGCCGATCGGATTCTACTCATTTGGCTGAGTCATTTCAATCGCTGCAGTTGGATCCTACTTCACGCACATCAGATTGGTCTGTTGATTCAGGCGCTACTAGTCACATGAATTCTCCTGCCTCAGCTCTAGAGAATGTCACTCCATATTTGAGATGATCATGGGTCGGGTTTGGGTTAGATAAAAAATGACCCAAACCCGACCCTAAAAAATTTAGTTTAACCCAGACCCGACCCGGACCCATAGGGTCTGAAAATCTTAGACCCATACCTAAACTCGATGGGTCCAAAATGGGTCTTGGGTCCAAAATGGGTCTAAATTTCCAAAAAATTTCTTCACTCAATAAAATATATTATCTTAAATATAAATAATTCAAGTTCAATATGGATATGAATTAATTCTTCAAGAAAAAAATGTATAATACAAATTATTTGATTAGTTAAAATAAAAATACAAAGAAAATATGAAAGTGATTTAGAAATTAGAATAAATGATATATATAGTTAGGGTAATATGGGTCTACGGGTTGGGTCTGGGTCTTAATATTTTAGACCCGGACCCATTTTCTAAAATCTAGACCCACACTCGGACCTGATGGGTCTAATTTTTTTGGACCCATACCTGACCCAACGGGTGTAGATCCTATGGGTCTGGGTTGGGTCCTAGACCCATAATCATCCCTACTCCATATTCTGGTAACTCTTGTGTTTCAGTTGGTAATGGTCCTACTATTCCTATTTTGCATATTGGTGATTCTCATATTACTCCTATGATACGTCTCTATGATGTTTTAGTTGTTCCGAACATTACTAAAAAAATCTTTCAATTAGCAAGTTAACTCGAGACCTTGGTGTTCTGATTACTTTTGATGACTGAAATTTTATAATTCAGAACAAAGTCACCAGGACGATCGTGGGCAGAGGTCACAGTAAGGCTGGGTTCTATGTGCTGGATCAGGGAGACGCTGCATTGTTTTCTTTCATCTAAAATGAGATGGGCCAAGCATCATTTAAGCTTTGGCATGCTCGACTGGGACATGCACCCCATAGTATTATCTCTAGTTTAAATAAATGTGGTTTTTCATCTGTTTCAGCTTTGCTGCCTAAACCACATCTTTGCGCCATGTGTTGTGGCAAAGGCCAGAGGCAGTCGTTTTTGGAGAACACTAAACGTGCCTTGCATTTAATTGATTTGATTCACTATGATTTATGGGGTCCTGCACCGATTCTATCTAGCAATGATTTCAGTTATTATGTTGTTTTTGTGGATGATTATTCACGATTTTCTTGGCTTTATCCCATTCTTCGCAAGTCCATTTTTTTTACGTTTATATACAGTTTGAGACTTTAGTCGAGAACCAATTCTCTACAGGCATCAATGTCTTTCAAAGTGATGGTGGTACTGACTTCTGCAATACTCATCTTCGGTCGCACTTTGCCTCCAAGGGCATCCATCATCAGGTGTCTTGCCCTTACACTCATGAGCAAAATGGTCGGGCTGAGTGTAAGCACCACCACATTGTTGAAATGGGGTTAACTATACTTATTCAGTCTCACTTGCCCTTTTCTTATTGGGACAATACTTTTACTACTGTGGTTTATACTATTAATCGGCTTCCCACACATGTTCTACACGGTGACTCTCCTTATAGTGCTTTTTTCGGTCTCCGGTTTACTCTAACTTCCATCATTTTGGCTGTAGAGTTTATCCTTTCACTCGCACATATACTGCTCACAAGCTATCACCGCGAAGTCTTCCATGTGTTTTCCTTGGTTATAGCTCTTAGTACAAAGGTTTTTGCTGCCTCGATCCTTCATCATGTTGTGTCTACATCACTCACTATGCTCGGTAAGATGATCTTTGCTATCCATTTGCTTCCTATGGACAATCTGATGTCGCTTTCTCTTCCTTTGATGTTTCTACATTCTTGGAGCCGGAATACTCTATTCCTACACGGTCTGAGTCACCGGACTCTGCCCAAGTGATGCCTTGTTCGGTCTGTTTCGATTTCGATGCCACTTTGTCGCCGCCAGCACCTTCGGTCCCCGAGGCCTCCTCTTCAATATCCATGTCTCTTTCTGCGACTCCTACTCTATGTCCACCGAGTTCCACTGATCCTCTTGCGCCATCTCCTCCCCGCACTCATAGGATGACCATTTCTTAGAAATTGATGGTAATTGATGCAGTAACTCTACTAAAAGAGTAAATTCTAGGTCAAGTGGTACCCCACATTTAATTTTTTTAAATTAAATTTATTTAAATATTAATAAATATATTATTTTATTTTAAATATTGTATCGTGTGTAATTCTCATATATATAACAAGAGTTTGTTGCTTATTAGAGTTATAAATTATGCTATATTTTTATTTTCGTTTATAAATTCGTGCATCGGCACTAGATATTATCTAGTAATTAATATAAATATTTAACAATTTTAAATATGTGCTATTTTCATTTATTTTATGTTGGATTAAATATGGATCGGGTTGAAACCATTTAATTCAGGGTGAAAAATCATTCGACATGTAGGTTAAAAATTATTCATTACACGGATTTAAACTTTATATGTTTATATACCCATTTATATAGGTAAACTTACGGATTTTGGTCTATATATTGATCCAAGATTCATTTTACCACTCCTAAATGAACGTTAAGTACTGTAACAAGCATTTTCAAAACTAGACGGAAAAAATCATTTATACCACTTTTTTTAATACACTGACTGCATTCATAATTCCAGTACATCAAACCAATCATAATTTATCTAATAAACATCTTAGGTATGTGGTGATGTCATTTAACAAATAATCTTCCGTGTGGCATTAAGAAGTGGTACATGTTTTTTTAAATATAAAAGGATGAAAATAATTAATATACATTTATACAGCATTATTTGTGTTTTTCATATAATAGCAATTTTTATTTTTTGAATAAATATATAATATTTTAAACATTTTTTAATAAACTACTATTCTGATCTTAAAATATAGTAAATAATTTTATCAAATTATTCACATTTCATTTTGAAATATACTACTCCCTCCGTTCCAGGGCAATTTGCAGAGAGACAAAATCTCACTTCATATTAGAGACATGTAAAAATACCATATTGCCTCTTGAAAGGGTAGGAATCTCGATGATTTATTTCATGCAGTAAAAGGAAATATATAAAGTACAATACAAGAAGAGAATGAGTTATATCAGAAATCTATCCCCAGAATATCTCCTAAAAAACTGTTGTGATCTTTGACGAATTTACTAGTCTAACACCTCCCCTCTCAAGTGAAGCGTCGGATGTTCCGATACGCAAAGTTTGGACCTGAAAAACTCAAATAATGGACAAGGAAGGCCTTTGATGAAGATGTCCGCTATCTGGAGCGAGGTAGACACATGACGACGACGAATCTTGCCAGAAGCAACCAACTCGCGAACAAAATGGTAGTCGATATCAATATGCTTGACCCGCTTGTGAGCGACAGGATTTTGAGCCAAGAAAATAGCATTGTTGTTGTCACAAAGCAGGAAAGGATCTCCTGAAAGAGGAAAACGAAGATCACAGAGAAGGTGGGATAACCAGACAACCTCCACTGCGGTGTTAGCCAAAGCCCGATAATTGGACTCCGAACTAGAGCGAGAGACAGTGGGTTGCTTCTTAACGCTCCAAGAGACAATATTTCCACCGAGAAAAAAGGCATAACTGTACGTCAAACAGCGAGTCTCGAGACAACGAGCTCAGTCAGCATCTGAGTAGCCTAGAAATTCAGAGGAGCGAACTGAACTGAAAGTCAGACCATAATGGATGGTGCCATAAACATAGCGAAGTATGCGGGTGACTGCTGCAAAATGATCATCACAAGGATTCTGAAGAAACTGGTTGACAGAGTTAACTGCAAAGGCAAGATCAGGATGAGTGATAGTGAGGTATTGGAGAGCGCCAACCAGAGAACGATAAAGAGTGGGATTGGCAAACTTCCCACCAGTAGCACTATGAAGCTGAGACTTCCGGAGAAATGGCGTTGAAACCGAGGCATCATCAGTCATTCCAGCACGAGTCAGGATATCACGAGCATACTTTATTTGGCCTAAGAATAACCCCGGGGGAGTAGTCTTAACTTCTAAACCAAGAAAGTAATGCATACAACCCAGATCCTTAATAGAGAACTCTGAGTCAGTGCGAGCAATGAACTGTCGAATGGAAGTGGGATCATTCCCGGTAAGGATGATATCGTCAACATAGACCAAGAGATACATCAAGGTGTTGTCGCGGGAGAAGACAAACAAAGTTGTATCTACCGCACTGCAAAGAAATCCCAATTGTCAGAGATAAGTGATGAAGAGATGGAACCAAGCACAAGGGGCTTGCTTGAGCCCATAAACAGCCTTCCGTAAGCAGCAAACATAATCAGGGCGAGTCGAGTCCCGGTAGCCGATTGGTTGAGCCATATAGACTGGAGTATCAAGAACACCATTGAGGAACACATTCTTAACATCCAGTTGATGAAAAAGCCAACGACGCATGGTGGAAATAGCAAGGACCATGCGTACAATGGAGACTTTGACCACCGGACTAAAAGTGTGATCAAAGTCGAATCGAGGAATCTGAGAAAAACCCTGAGCGACAAGACGAGCCTTGTAGCAATCAAGAAGACCCATTTGGAGCCAACAACGTTCACAACCGGAGGACGTGGAACCAAGTCCCAAGTGTGCTGATGACGAAGAGCGGTCATTTCTTCGTCCATGGCAGCAATCCAGTGAGGATCTCGAAGAGCCGCACAATAGTCCCATGGTTCATTCTGAGAAACCAAAGCAGTAAGAAAGCCGCTAACTTCATAGTCTTGGAATTGAAAAGTAAATAATGTTATATTAAATTTTTTTTTGACGTGCCAGTTTTTTAAAGTGTCACTTAAAAAAATTGGTGAAAGGTGATACGGTTAAATGTGAAGCGTGAACAGACAATCCCTAATTTCCAACATCTATTGCAGATAGGAGGTAAATTTGAAGCGTGACAGACAATCCCGCGTTTGTCCTTGTGTACACAGACAAAGACGAAACTTCATTATAAGCCTTATCATCAGAGGAAGACGAGTTAACAAACTAAACAATTTCTTAATCAACAAAACCTAAAGTATGCACTTTAATAAAATGCACCGTAAAAACTTCAACCCATTCAATTATATTTAATTAATCTGCCACTGCAGCTCCTCAGTTGGTGACTTTTTTAAAATCTCTGCCTTTGACTTCTGTTGTCGCTTACCCACTTCTTATTATTGCCAATAAAATGCCCCCTCAGTTTATAAATCGTCTATTTTCATTATATACTCTATACTTTCATTTCTCGTTATTAATGGCCCACTTCTTTTTAATCTAAACCTTAACTTTGTGCACCAAAAATAGCATTTCATTATATTTATATTTATTTCAAATTAGATCATATCGTATCATATCAGATCAACTTCAAAGAACATAGCTTTACTATGAAATTGTGATGGCGTAACAAAATCACACTCCATCTGTTTCTCTATTTGTGACAACATATGTTCAGTTGCTTGAATTTAGGTAAAGAAAATAAGTGAATGAAATTGAATGTGTAATTAAAAAAGTAGAATAAATGGATGCAATAGAAAGAATCTTGCTAAAAATAAAAATTATACCATATAAAAAACATCTCAATTAGTTAGGTGTGACAAACCGGAAGGTAACAAAAGTTAATTACTAAATACACGACAAGTCATATTAGAAGGCGTAGTGTAGAAATTACTGGAACTTGCATCTCTCATTTTCTCGCACTCGTTTCGTTCTATCAATGTTGGCATCCTTGGTCATTAACTTCAATTTATGATTAATGTAATAACTTGGGTGAAATTCAGTTTTAAAATAAGAATCTTTGTTTTAAAAAAAAGTGTAACAGAAGGACGAACTTTTTACATTATGGAAAAATCAAAGTTTAAACTGAAAATTAGAAGAAATAAAAATAAAATTTTTGTGTTGTATTAATCTGGTCATAAACCTTATAACTGATGCACGTTACATAATAAATTTTAATTTTACAACTAATTTTTTTTACCTTTCTATTATTCTAATTAAACTCATCTTTCCATAGGATTTGATTTTTTCAAAATTCTGCCAACAATATAAAAGAAATAATAAAAAAATAATGTTCCTTTAAATAGAAGAGTATTTTTTGAACACCAAGTGAAAATTACTAAAATTTCATCTCTGCTTTTATTATTCACATGTAATAAAAGTTTCGGCCGACTTTTAATAACTCAAATTTTTGCTTAGACCAATTAATCGTTAAACACTTAATGTAATTAATTTAGTGATTTGATGTTTATTTTTATTTATTACAATGTAATTTCTGTAACTTCAAAAAAAATAAAATGTATTATAATATACAAATAATTTAAATCTAAATGTTATTAAAAAGAAAATTTTATAATTAGTTAAACTGTTCGTGGTTCCAACAAGAGACATTTCGTTTGATAATCACCGAACATGGTACTTATGTGATTAAAACGAATGATTGTGTGAAAAGGGAACATTATCTGATCAAATGTACCAGAAGGAAATCTACTTTTTACGATATCAGGCCAAGTTATCTACTCCCTCCGATCAAGGTCAAATTGCACAAAAAAATTTCACGCTCATAAAAAAAATTGTCTAACCATTAATATGTTTAACTACGTATAATAACGATAAATAAAAAGTTACTTTTGGGAAACTAATTGTTTTGACGAATCCAACAATATCACATACGATAATATTATTGTTTATATCTATTCAAATATGTGGTCAAAATTAAACATTGAACAGTGACATAAAGTAAAGTGTGCATGTTGATCTGAAACGGAGGGAGTACTGTATTCGATAAGTTTTAAAGGGTTGCCATAATACGCATAATGTACTTTGGAACATAATGTTCACGTACTCGTAGTAACAACACTTTTCTATGTTTTCTCGAAGTATGTGAGGTATATTTTTATGAACTAAATTAAATTAAATAAAATAAAATAATAATAGTTTAATTAAATTAAATTTAACTGAACAACAAATGAATTTGATGAAACGGAGCTAGCACGAGGTTTATTGTGCAATATTAAAGCACAGTGTACTTTCTCTGTTTTTCTATTTGTGACAAAGTTATTTTATTGAGATATTTTTTTAAATGACATATTTTTCAATTTTGACAAGATTCCTTCAATTTCATCCACTCATTCTAATTTTTACTTTCTACATTCAATTTCATCCATTCATTTTCTTAACCTAAATTCAAACACATATACCTATGGTATCATAAATAGAGACACATAGGGAATGAGAGTAACTTTGCTAAATTGTCACTTATCACGTTATATTGATAGGTCTCTAACTCACAAAAACATCTTTCAATGGAATGGGTAAATGAAAGCATCAATAAGATGTGACACACTTTCTTTAGAGGAATTAATTAGAGCTCATGTATACAATAGAGAATCTCATATATGAGACTCTCACTTGTCTTCCAAAAAAGTAATACGTATTCACATATATATACACATACATATATAACCATCGTAGGCGGAGTTTTAGAGGGTGTCCATCTCTTTTCATTAAACTCATATGTTGCCAAAAATTGGCTGAATCGACTGAACGCTTACATCTAGTTGTATGAAGGGTTACATCATTCCCCAAAGGGAAATAATAAAGTCGCCAAAATTAAATTACAGTATAATAAGCTTTATGTATTAATAAGTATAAAGGATACATCGAAAGATAAATGGTTAAATATTGTGTACTCTTCCGACCAGTTCGGTTCGAACCACAAAAAACTCATCACAATATTCAAATATCAGCCACATTCTCACAGAGTTTCCAATGCACTTTCCTAGTCAACCTCTAAAGCAACCAAAATGAAAATGAAAAACTCCTAAAGTGCAAGATCCGGTTATCTCCATTAATTTAAAGTCTTTTATAGAAAGTATGAGGTGATATCTCCATTAATTTAAAGTCTTTTATAGAAAGTATGAGGTGACCACGGTCATTTTTGGTCACCCAGAAAATCTTTTGTAAATGCAAGGAAACACAAGAAAAGGTATGAAAGTCCCAAACATGACACAAGTTGATCAATCAAAGATTTTTTAAATTGCCCGGTCTATAAATCTGGACTGTAGATTATGAACGGGGCAGCCAAAGGTAAGTTCTTGTAACTACCTTGACTCAGATTTCTTCTACACTGACATATAGACCAGATCATAAGCCAACTAGATTTAACCAAACAAAAGGAGTAGTCAGAAAAATCTTGAATTGGCTGAGACTGACGTGACTAAATATTCCAGCCAAAAAAACTTAATTTTTAATACTGTCCCATAGACGATGAAAAACCAAATAAAACTGAAATAAATTAAAAGCCTCCCACCTGAAAATAAAATTAGAAGTTGGAAAAAATAAAATAAAATGGAGAAGTACCCCTCGTAGCCTTGATATCTCCGGAGTGAGATTAGTTTATGAGTTTACCGGAGTTGAAAATGTTGGGCTGAGTCAACACATTCCTCATTCGTAACTGAGTTGAGTCGACCTAAAAATCCTAAATAACCGAGTTGGCCACTACTAGATCTAGGTTGGCCAGCTCTATTCTGAGTAGACTCGAAAAAACTAGGATATGGTCGTGGACAACACATCAAGGACGTCAAGGATGATGGGGAGGAGCTCCCCCCGCCTATGGGTCCGTTGGGTCGCAGGTCGCCAAGCACCAGCTAGAGTAATAGGACCGCCTCTGTCACTGGTTACTGAAATGGTGATGGATTCTCCGAGAGCTGGTAGATTTGTCGCTAACACCCATCTACCAACAGAAATCCAAACATCGCCTATATCATCGTTGGTTAAAAACCAAAAATCCATGGTCGAAATCCGCCACATCGCATCTCCCTCACGCTGGGGTCAGAATCCATTCCTCCATGTTTGGAATGATCGCAAGTGTCGCAGACACTTCATGCTCCGATGAAGAGGAGTCGCGACTGGCCGACGAGACTCTACTCTCTGGTGGTTGATGAATCTTCTCAAGTGATGGAAAGCACGCTCTCCGGTGACATAGGTGTTGATGAAAATAAACGTCCTCTCCGGGGGTCTTGGTACTGGGGGTGGGATTGGAGTGGGGGCTAGCAGGATTGGGGAGTTTCTGCCCCCCAGGTTGAGCTAGGGTTTCGATTTTAGTTTTAGAAAGAAGGGGGTGGTTTTCTACCGTGTGTATATATATTTATATATGTGTGTGTGCGCGCATGCGTCCAACTAAAATTCTGTTCAATCAATGATAGACACATCGCATCGAAACTATAATTGTGACGGTAGCATTAGACATTAAAATAAAAATAAAATATTTATTAACTTACTCTGTTTATATTATATTAAAATTTTAATTAGAACATGTCATTTGTTACAAGATACCTCAAGACCAACTCTTTCATTGAAGATGCTCTTACAGGAAAATAATAATTCGAGAATATAAAGTTAATAAATCTCCTTTAAGAGAGGTTACTAAATGGAGGAAGTTGCATTAATTCCCCGCACGCAAAGTTGAGTGTCTGAAATTAAGAGCACCTCGTGTTCAGTAAGTTACAATCCACAAGTAAAGTTCACCATCACAAAGCGAATGTCATTAACCACGCACTAATTAAGGTTATAGGGGAGGCAAAAGCCCTGGTGCAATAAGCCCAGAATTAGGAAAATTGAAAATAAATGCCAACCAACTAAATTTTTGTTTATTGAAAATACATTAATTGCAAAGGTTTCTACATCTACATCACTTGATAACAAGAATCTTGCCGAAGCCACGAAATCTAGATATTTATTGGACCACCATAATATAAGGAAACATATTAAATTCGAGATTTAACTGGAATCGTCTAATTATAGCAATCTCTTTAAGAAATACTTAAACTCAGTTGTCCCATTCCTTAGAAATAGAAAAGGAGAAAATGTTCAGAATAATACCCATTTTAAAGTGAAATTCACATTTGGTATTCGAATTTTAAAATTGTTCTGAAAAGGTACCCATTTTTTCATTAATATCCCTAAAATATACTTTTTAGTTAAAAGTGGGTATCATTGAAGTACAATTTTGATCTAAATTGGTACCCATTTTTTGTAGACAGGTATCCTTTTGAGACATAAATGAAAAACGGGTACTTTTAAAGGACAAATTCAAAATTTCAAATTGTGAATTTCAATTAAAAATTGGTACTATTTTTGACAATTTCTCAATAGAAAAATGTAACCAAGCGTATATTTTTAAATGTAGAGAAATATGCTTAAACAAGTAATATGTCCAGTGAATTATTAATATCTGAAAAGTTGAGAATGTGATTTTTAATTCTTTATATTACTTTAATCTAAGAGTGGTAATTCATTTTTCATGTTTATCAAATATGTGTACAACTTTGTTTTTGGAGTTTATCTGAAATATCCTGATCTGATCTGATCTGATTTGAACCAAACTGAATTGAATTAAAATAAATGTGTTGAAAAATAGTAATGCATGACTAAATTAAATTAACTTTCACCAGATTAAATATATGTTGAAATGAATTGAAATAATTTGAATTAAAATATACTGGATTGAAATTCAGATAATTTCTGGAAAATAGGGCCTACATCTTGTACACTAAGGCCATGTTTTCCAAGGGTCATCTACATTTCAGTTCAATTCATTTCAGTTCAGTTCTGCATAAATTTAATTTGATGAAATATAACTTAATTTAGCTATATATATAGGCGTATATACTACATTCGTCCCACTATTTATTGTTTAATTTGACTTTTCAAAGTCAACTAAATCAATGTTTAACTATTACTATATTTATTTATGTGTAAAAAAAATTCAGAAAAATGATAGTTTTAAAAAAATGTTATGATGAATCCAACAACATATAACACGATAATAGTCTTACATATATAATAATAGAATTTAATGGTCGAAGTTGAGTTAGTTTGACTTTCAAGAGTTAAATTAAGCAATAAATAGTGGGACGGAGGGAGTGTGTCTCTCTCTCTCTCTATATATATATATTAAAACACTTATTTTATATTCAGTTCAAAGTTCAGATAAATTTTAGAGAGCAAGACCTAAGTTCATAATCTTTTCATAATTTAATCAAAATAAAGTTTAAACTGAGTCAAAATCAAATTTAATTAAAATTACATAAAATATAGCATTATAAGATTCAATATTAAACTAAAAAATCTTCAAAACTGGTTCAACTGAACTTAACAAAAATGTAGTTAAATTAAACGATAATGATTTGAAACTAAACTTCTAAACTATTCTCAAATTTCACATATGCTTTTGTAAAATGCATTTTAAAACTCACTAGTGCAAAAATACAGTGTTAGTGATGATTAAAGAGGCCTTAGGGTGGTGGTTTTGATCGATCGGCTATGTCTGAGCCGTTCATGTGAACAGCCGTTGAATGGAGTTCAGCTTCTGAACTACTTTTGAAATTAAAAGGAAAAACATGCCGAAATCAGAACCAACACAGCACGGTTATGCCACAAATATCAATCTTAGTTAACTCCGTATAGAAGGAATCACAAGCAAAGAAAAACCATATACACCACCATTGATGGATGTTCAAACTCGGGAAATAATATTTAGAAGAAAAACAATCATCATGCACACCACCATCGACCGATCTTCAGATCCAACACCACCGCACTCATATCGATATATGAATACCACAAAAAAACTCATGAAAAATAAAACAAAAAAACTCATCACCCCCGACACCATACCCTCAAAGAATGTCCACCATCATGTAACTCAACAAACCCAAGATTAACCTTTCCGTAATTGCCGATGCTTTCCGTCCAATCATCCATCGTATGTAGTGTAGACAAATGTAGCAGTAGCTTCTTCGGGAGAGAAGGAAATTGAGAGAGCAAAATTTGGACTGGGAAAGAAGAAAACCGCGAGGAAATCGATTGGGGATTTGGGAGATAATTAGATAGGCAAGAAATTTGAGGCTTGGCAAGGAAGATCAAATGATCGTGGCCTGGGTTCACGGGACATCCCAGTTTAGGAAAAATAGGAGGAGATTGATACGGAGAATATAGATGGAAGAATTAATAGTGCCATTAAAAGGGGGAAACATGAAGATTTGGAAGGCATGCCTTTAAAAAAGGAGGTTGCATGGTTTTAATAGTTAAGGTATGGGATGGATGACGGTTCAACTGCCCTTAAAGGTGAAACTTGCCGTTAATAATTTGGTTTAACCGTCGTGTAACGTTGTTACGTTGCGAAATGCATGGGAGGTTTCACTTTGAAATCTCAATAGACAGCAGTTATGCGCATGTGCACAAAAAAACCACGTATTGGCGCCATTAATAACTATTCCCGCAATTGTGTGTCAACCACTAATACAATTTTATGATAAATACTCATAAAAATTAATTCCATAACATATGCATGACATAACTTTGGAAAAAAAAATTGTGCTAATTTATGACTGTCTAGAAATTCAAAAGAATTAGCAAAATAACACAGCTCACAATTTCATGTACCTATCATTCTCATCGATCGGTAGCTTCTCTGGCTCAACATTGATCTCCAAACACAGGCCAAAACCCACACAAATAAATAAGATTATAACTTTCAATGCACTCGCTCTTAATACTCGTGCCTAGTGTAGAAATCAATTATATTTATATGTTAGAGTTCGAATATCAATCTCGTGTGATCCATACCACATAACATTCGACTTTTCTAGGCTTCAATTAGCACTCTTTCCATTTATTTAAGAGTGATACTTTTGTTTTTGACACTTGAATTTATGATAAATAAGTTAAGTGTATGAAACATAATTGAAATGTTTAACTCTAAATATAAGAATAGACCTATAAGAGGGGTCACCATTGAAGGACAGCCTCAAACCTTAAGGACCATTTAGCAAAAACAAAACATTACCCAAACAAAATATAGAATCCCATCCCCAACCATTATCTCATCTTTAAAAAGCAAAATAAATAAATAAATACTAATTTACCCCGTGTAGGTGAGCATCATCCTATATATTTATATAATATTTATTTTTTCTGCGTAATCAAAACCCATAAATGAATCAGAATAAACAAAGGCCATTCAAGTCCGACACACTCACATAGTCGGTGCAGCACCAAATGCGATGTTCCTCGCTGCCAACTAATACCTCTCGCCGTTAACGGAACATTATTCTTCTCCGGCGACCTCTCACCGGAAATGCCATTTTCCGGCTCGTTTCTTAGTGTACAATAGCTGTCTGTCCTCGGTATATGATCACCGGAGTGACGGTTATCAATCCGTCGGCGGCGCCGGAAGCGGCGGCGTATTGCCGCGAGATTTTTTTCTTCTCGTTGTCGTGGTAGTAATGGAGTAGCGATTATTCCGTGGCCTTAACTTTTGGTGACATCTTCCGATCTCGCTTTTTTGAAGGTATGTGCGGTGTACTAATCTGATTCTCCTTTTTTTCTTTTCTTTTTTGGAAAAAAGTTTCTGGTGGTTTACCTTTTTGTTTCAGCAGTACTTTGCAGCTTTTGGACATTTGGAGTTTTGCTTTCTCTTTTTGTCTTCCAAGTCTACGGACTACAGTGTGTTAAATGAGTGAAAGCATTTCTGATTTGTTTTGATTGTGATGATTTTCTGTTTAATTGGCTCCGAGATACCAAATCTGGCGGGTGTTTAGAATTTATTGACTGGAAATGTGTGTGTTTGATGTGAGGTCTCGTGGGAATATGATGTGGAGTTTGATAGCGAGACTACGGTGGTAGTGTCGTCTTTGTAATTCTCTGTGTAACCACGTATATCTAGGTTCGTCTAACCCTTTTGTCCCTGCTATGAGATTGATATGTCTCTGTAGCAAATGGCTCTTTCCTCTCTCACACGCTCTGAATCTTCAAATTGTTCGGTCCTTGTATTCTCTGGAGTTGATTTCTTTTCAATTTCGTTTTCTATGGTTTTGGGATCCCCCTGCCTTTTAATCTCGATGATCTGATTTGCTCAATTTCTGATCTACAAGGTTTCCTCTTTATGTTGATATCAATTTAAGCTCTCACTTGTTGAAGTTTCCGTTCTCTTTCTTCTCTCGATTTTTTAGTCTCCCCCTCCTTCATTATTGACAATTGATGCATCAGTTGCTTGTAATCTAGCTGGCTGATGTTGTTGTTGGATGTGCTGTGTAATTGTATCTTTTGATTTCTCGGGATGAAGGCTATCGTTGTTTCTATATTGAGATTGGCCTAACGTAATGTGATGTCTCAGGTGCCAAAATGAACGGGGTTCATAACGACAGGAACCACAACCTTCAAAATACTGTTCCGGGATGTTTGGGAAGGATGGTAAACTTGTTTGATTTGAATGCTGGAATGTCAGCAAACAGACTGCTCACAAATAAGCCACATCGTGACGGTGATTACACTTCCCTACCATCTATTGTCCAGAAATTTTACATACCATCTTGTAATATATGCTTAGAAACTGAGCCTTACAGTTTGTACTGAGAATGTGGACTAAGCTTTTCTGTTATTGACGGCACATGGGCATCATAAGTGTTTTCCTTTACGACCTTAATATTTTCCAATACAGCGAGGTTAAATTTGGATGGCCTTATGATTAGTAGCCGGAGGTTAAATGTTATTGCAATTTTGCTGTCTTGTTTCTCTAAAGATGTTAAAGGATTAACACAATTGATTGATTTAAAGGTTTTAGGCAAATGGTGGGGGTTTGTGAAGGTGTTACGTTGTTTTGTTTAGCCATGAATTTTATAAGTGTTCACAGGGTAAAGTATGATTGTAGGTTCTCCACATTCGAGAAGGAGCCAATCGGATGTGCCAAGGATGAGTCATTTTGAAGATCAACTGGAGGATAAAGTGGTATGTTTTTTCAGAAT
>JAULKM010000007.1:4493882-4518439 GCA_032355605.1 Rubia tinctorum
GCATCTCTAAGCTTCATTCTTGACCTTGTCATAGGACCAATCATGTTGCTTAGAGGATCACGAACATAACCCTTGAACGTTTGATCAAGACGTGGAATGTCTTCATTTATGGTGGTAGTCGTACCCTGATCTCCATCACTCCCTCCTCCCTATATATTACTCATCTCATCCATGTCATTGAACTTCATCCTGCGCATCATCCTTCATCCATGATCATAATGTTGTTGTTCAAGGTTTACTTATCCTCTCCTTTGTTTAATTTATTTCCATAATTTTGTTGTCAAAGGTTTGACTCGGTTTCCTAACTTTTTTCTATCCTTTTGCAGATGACCACCCTATTGAATCAAGAACAACTCTTTGCATCCAACAGAGACTTGAAGTTGAAGATGAAAGAAAGGGACTCTATGGATGAAGAAACAACAGTCCTCACGGTCCTGGAGCAGGGGGAAGAGAGTGACAATGAAGAAGAATTGGAGAACCCACCAGACTTCTGGCTATTGAATGAACAATTCTTGTTGAATCTTGCTATAAACAAGATGCGAAGGTACAGGTATTTTTACATAACCATAGATGAAGAAAATACTTATGGGCTTAGGTTGCTAGATTCAGGAATTAATTGGGAAATTGATGCAGGGTGAATGGCGGAGAAGATTGAAGAACCGATGGATTGCCGCGAAGGTCTAATGTAGGTTTGAGCACAACTTTTGTGCTCTGTGTCAAAATCAGGCGAGACTGGTGCCGTTGGAACCGTCTCGACAAGGAGAACAATAGTCACACCTTGATGCATCCATTTTATTAATAGTCGTAGTTATTTATTAAAAATTAAAAAAATATAAATCAATAACCCACTGCACGTCCCGTTTTTCAAGGTTGCCTTGGTTCTCAGCCATTTTCTAGGATTGGGTTGGGCCTCTAATTGTTGGTTTTTATAAAACGAAAGTGACTGCATTTTTTTGTCAAAAAGTCACCAATATATCACATCCGCCAGCTCTCCATTCTCCCGTGAATGGTCTCTGCAAATTTCTCCTTGAAACTCCCTCTCGCCGTTAATAGCAAACTTCAAAATCCGTTCGCGGGGGGGGGGATGCTTCTGTGAGGGAAAACTTGGTTTTTCAAGTTTCCCATTACCCTTCCTCCTCCCTGTAAATTACTCATCTCATCAATGTCATTGAACTTCATCTTGCTCATCATTCTTCATCCTTGATCATAATTTTATTGTTCAAGGTTGACTCATTCTCTCATTTCTTTCATTTCTTTAAATAATTTTGTTGTCTAAGGTTTTATTCTGTTTCCTAAGTTTTTTTTAATCCATTTGTAGATGGCCGCATTATGGACTCAGAAACAACTCCTAGCATGCAACAGAGACTTGAAGTTGTGGATGAAGGTGAGGGACTTTGTGGAATAAACCACAGCAACCCACCCGATCCCGGAGCAGGGGGAAGAGTGTGAAAGTGAAGAAGAGTCAGAGAACCCACCAGTCTTTAGGATATTGAAGGCACAATTCTTGCTGAATCTTGCTATGAACAAGATGTGAAGGTACGTGCAATTGTACATAACCACAGAAGACGAAAATACTTATGGGCTTAGGTTGCTAAATTCAGGAATAACTTGGGAAATTAATGCAGGACGAATGTCGGCGAAGATTGAACAAATGATGGATCACTGCAAAGGCCTGATACGGTTTTGAGCACAACTTTTGCGTCCGGTGTTAAAATCAGCGAGGCCGATGCTGTTAGAACCGCTTGACAAGGAGAACAATAGTCACAGTTACACCGTGACAGAACCATTTTATTAATAGTCACCGTTATTTATTGAAATCTGAAAATAATATAAATCAATGACCCACTATACGTTCCATTTTTTCAAGGCTGCCTTGGTTCTCAACCATTTTCTAGTACTGGGTTGGGACTTTAATTGTTGGTTTTTATAAAATAAAAGTGGCTGCATTTTTGGTCGAATAGTCACCAATATATCACATATGTCAGCTCTCCCTTGTCCCGTGAATGGTCTCTGCAAATTTCTCATTGAAACTCCCTCTCGTCGTTAATGGACAACTTCAAAATCCGTTCGCGAGAGGGATAACTCTGGAGGGAACTTGGGTTTTCAAGTTTCCGATTACCCTCCGTCCTCCTATAAATTACTCATCACATCTGTGTCATTGAACTTCATCCTGCTCATCATCCTTCATCCTTGATCATAATTTTGTTGTTCAAGGTTGACTCATTCTCTTCTTTCTTTCATTTCTTTCTATAATTTTGTTGTCCAAGGTTCTACTCTGTTTCCTAATTTTTTTAATCCATTTGCAGATAGCCGCCCTATGGACTCAGGAACAACTTCTTGCATCCGACGGAGACTTGAAGTTGTGGATAAAGGTGAGGGACTTTTTGTATGGATCAACAAAAGCTCTCCTGGTCCCGGAGCAGGGGGGAGAGAGTGATAGTGAAGAAGAGCCGGAGAACCCACCAGACTTCAGGCTATTAAAGGCACAATTTTTGCTATAAACGAGATGCGAAGGTACATGTATTTGTACGTACCACATAAGAAGAAAATATTTATAGGCTTAGGTTGCTAGATTCAGGATTTAACTGGCAAATTTATGCAGGGATAATGGCAAAGTGATGGATCGCCGCAAAGGCCTGATACGATTTGGGCAAAACTTTTGCGTCCGGTGTCAGATTTAGGCGAGACCGATGCCGTTTGAACAATCTCGACGAGGAGAACGATAGTCACAATTATACTATGACAACCATTTTATTGATAGTCACCATTTTTAATAAATAATATAAATAAATGACACTGTACGTCCCATTTATTCAATGTTGCCTTGGTTCTCAACCATTTTCTAGTACTGGGCTGGGCTTTTAAATATTGGTTTTTATAAAATGAAAGTGACTGCATTTTTGGTCAAAGAGTCACCAATATATCACATCCGCCAATCCTCCCTTCTCCCGTAAATGGTCTCTGCAAATTTCTCCTTAAAACTCCCTCTCGCCGTTAATGACAAACATCAAAATTAGTTTGCAGGAGGGATATTTTTGGGAGGGAACTTGGTTTTTCAAGTTTCCAATTACCCTCCCTCCTCCCTATAAATTACTCATCTCATCCATGTCATTGAACTTCATTCTGCTCATCATCCTTCATCCCTGATCATAATTTTGTTGCTCAAGGTTGACTCATTCTCTCCTTTCTTTCATTTCTTTCCATAATTTTGTTGTCAAATGTTCCACTCTATTCCCCAACTTTTTTATAATCTATTTGCAAATGGGCGCCCTATGGACTCATGAACAACTCCTTTCATCCAACAGAGACTTGAAGTTGTGGATGAAGGCAAGGGACTCTGTGGATGAATCCACAGCAGCCCTCCCAGTCCCGGAGCAGGGGAAGAGAGTGATAGATAAGAAGAGCCAGAGAACCCACCAGACCTCAGGCTATTGAAGGCGCAATTCCTGTTGAATCTTGCTATGAATAAGATGTGAAGGTACATGTATTTGTACATAACCACATAAGAAGAAAATACTTATGGGCTCAGGGTTTTAAATTAATGAATTAACTAGGAAATTGATGCAGGGCAAATGGTGGCGAAGATTGAAGAAGCGATGGATTGCCGCAAAGGTTCGATACAGTTTTGATTACCACTTTTGCTTCAGGTGTTAGAATCAAGCAAGGTCGGTGTTGTTGGAACCGTCTCAATGACGAGAAAAATAGTCACATTAACACCGTGATGCAGCCATTATATGAATAGTCACAATTATTTATTAAAAATTGAAAAATAATATAAATCAATGACCTTATACGTCCCATTTTTAAAGGTTGTCTTGGTTATCAACCATTTTCTAGGATTGGGCGAGGCCTTTAATTGTTGGTTTTATAAAATGAAAGTGACTGCATATTTGGTCAAAGAGTCACCAATATATCACATCAGTCAGCTCTCCTTTCTCCCAAAAACGGTCTCTGCAAATTTCTCCGTGAAACTCCCTCTCGCCGTTAATGGAAAACTCAAAATCCATTCACGAGAGGAATGTTTTCGAGAAGGAACTTGGTTTTTCAAGTTTCCAATTACCCTTCCTCCTCCCTAAAAATTACTCATCTCATCCATGTCAATGAACTTCATCCTGCTCATCATCCTTCATCCTTCATCCCCAATCATAATTTTGTTGTTCAAGTTTGACTCATTCTCTCATTTCTTTCACTTCTTTCCATGGTTTTATTGTCCAAGGTTCGACTATGTTTCCTAATTTTTTAAATTTATTTGCAGAGGGTCGCCCTATGGACTCAAGAACAACTCCTTGCATCCAACAAAGACTTGAAGTTGTGGATGAAGGCGATGAACTTTGTGGATGAAGCCACGACAACCAACCCAGTCTCGGAGCAGGAAGGAGAAAGTAACAGTAAAAAAATCTGGAGAACTCACCAAACTTTAGGCTATTGAATGCACAATTCTTGCTATGAACGAGATGCAAAGGTACATGTATTTGTACATAACCACAAAAAAAGAAAATGCTTGTAGGCATAGTTTGCTAGATTCAGGAATTAATTGGGGAATTGATGCAAGGCGAATGACAGCTGAGATTTAAGAAGCAATGGATCGTCGCAAAGGTTTAACA
Source organism: Rubia tinctorum (assembly GCA_032355605.1). NCBI lineage: Eukaryota > Viridiplantae > Streptophyta > Magnoliopsida > Gentianales > Rubiaceae > Rubia > Rubia tinctorum. The sequence goes on from JAULKM010000007.1 coordinate 4,498,487, forward strand.
CAATTTTGAGCACAATTTTTGCCTCTGGTGTTAGAATTAGGCGAGGCCGGTGCCGTTGGAATCATCTCGAAGAGGAGAACTATAATCACAATTACATCGCGACGTGGCCATTTTAATAATAGTTACAACAATTTATTAATAGTTACAATAATAGTTAAAAATTGAAAATAATATAAATCAATGACCCACTATATGTCTCATTTTTTCAAGGTTGCCTTGGTTCTCAGCAATTTTCGATTATTGGGCTGAGGCCTTTAATTGTTAGTTTTTATAAAATGAAAGTAACTGCATTTTTGGTCAAAGAGTCGCCAATATATCACATATGACAGCTCTCTCTTCTCCTGTAAATGGCCTCTGTAAATTTCTCCTTGAAACTCCCTCTCCCCGTTAATGGCAAACTTCAAAATCTGTTCGCGAGAGGGATGTTTCCAGAAGGGAACTTGGTTTTTAGAATTTCAAATTACCCTCCCCTCCCTATAAATTACTCATCTCATTCGTGTCATTGAACTTAATCCTGCTCATCATCCTTCATCCCCAATCATAATTTTGTTGTTCAAGGTTGACTCATTCTCTCATTTCTTTCTTTCTTTCCATAATTTTGTTGTCCAAGGTTTGACTCTATTTCCTAACATTTTTTAATCCATTCGCAGATGGCCGCCCTATGGACTCAGGAACAACTCTTTGCATCCTACAAAGACTTAAAGTTGTGGATGAAGGAGAGGGATTTTGTGGATGAAGCCACATCAACCAACCCCGGTCCCGAAGTAGGGGGAATAGAGTGACAGCTAAGAAGAGTTGGAGAACCCACCAGACTTCAGGCTATTGAAGGCACAATTCTCACTATAAACGAGATGTGAAGGTACATGTATTTGTATGTAACAATAGAAGAAGAACATGCTTATGGGATTAGGTTGCTAGATTCAGGAATTAACTGGGAAATCGATGCAGGGGAAATGTCGGTGAAGATTGAAGAAACGATGGATTGCGGTAAAGATCTAATACGATTTTAAGCATAACTTATATGTCCGGTGTAAGAAACAGGCGAGATTGGTGCCTTTGGAACCGTTTTGGCGAGGAGAACAATAGTCACAGTTACACCGTAACGCATCCATTATATTAATAGTTACAGTCATTTATTAAAATTGAAAATAATATAAATCAATGACCCATTATTCATCCCATTTTTTCAAGGCTGCCTTGGTTCTCATCAATTTTCTAGGATTGGGGTGGGTCTTTAATTATTGGCTTTTATAAAATGAAAATGATTGCATTTTTTGTCAAAGAGTAACCAATATATCACATCTGCTAGCTCTCCCTTCTCCTGTAAATGGTCTACGCAAATTTCTCCCTTCGCCGTTAGTGGCAAACTTCAAAATCCGTTCACGAGAGGGATGTTTCCTGGAAGGAACTTGGTTTTTCAAGTTTCCAATTACCCTCCCTCCTTCCTATAAATTACTCACCTTATCCATATCATTGAACTTCATCCTGCTCATCACTTTTCATCCCTGATCATAATTTTGTTTTTCAAGGTTGACTCATTCTCTCATTTCTTTCATTTCCCCCCATAATTTTGTTGTTTAAGGTTCGAATCTGTTTCCTAACTTTTTTAAATCCATTTCTTGATGGACACCCCATGGACTTAGGAAGAACTCCATGTATCCAACATAGACTTGAAGTTGTGAATGAAGGAAAGAGACTATGTGGATGAAGCCACATCAGCCCTCCAGGTCCCAGAGTAAGAGGAAGAGAGTGACAATGAAGAAGAGCCGGAGAACCCACCAGGCTCCAGGCTATTGAAGGCACAATTTTTGCTACAGGTGGAGGGTTGACACTATTCCCTTGAGGAGTGTGAGGGCCCAAGATCATGTTGTAGGAATTGTTCGCTCTCACAACAATGAACTCCATATATACCGTCTTTCTCCTCGGCTTGTGCCCCAGTGTCATTGGGAGGAGTATGATTCTCTCCAGCCACACTGTCCTGCATGCAAAATCTACCAACGAGGTTTCTGTTGGTTTCAACTTCATATTCGTCTTTTCATCCAACTTCTCAAAACAGTGGCAATACATGATTTTTGGTGACTTCCGCCATCCACATAGACTTGATGTATCTTCCTTTCCATCACTTTCACTATGATCACAACCGCATCGCTCCATGCTGGCCTGTCTGGTATTGGGTTTTCTGCCCCAAACGATATCGTCTCATCTGATCCCATCCCCATGTCAACTGGTGTGGTTTAAGGATTTTGCCTGCACCGAGCTTTTCTTTGCAATTTTTTCCTTCCTCCTGCACTCTTGCCGATGACGACGTAGATGTCAGTGACAACCCTACCTAAGTTATCATTCGTGGGTGTGTTCTCCTACTGCCTTTTTTATCTTCCCTCATTTCAGCTCTTGTTACTTCCTTCCCTTTGTTCCTGCGCCCCTTCCCTGGTGACCTCTTCCTCCCCCATGCCTTATCAAGACTTGTGGTGGCCTCCTGGACGACCACCACTTCATGCCTTGCTTTAGTACGTGGCCTTGTTATGGGCTTGTGCTTCCTTTGCTAAGTGTGCCAGCTATCCACTCAAGAAGTTGTTCTCAATTGCTTGCTTCAGGTGCATGCACTCATCTGTGCCATGGCCGTGATCTCCATGATAGTCGCTTATAAAATACTTGTCCCTCATGTGTGTGGGGGATTATAGTTTCCTTGTTGTTTCTAGGATGTTCTTCGCAACCACTGGGGCAAAAATATCCTTCAACGTTTTGATGGGTGGGTGAATTTTTTGTCAAAATTCAACCTGTTGGGCTGGATCAGGTCTCTCTCTCTCCAATGCCTGTCATTACTAGCCTTGCTTCTCCAGTCACTTGCGCCAGACTGCGCATATTTCCTTCTCTTATCGTTGTTGTCTGCTATATTGAAGTTCTCTACTCTCTTCATCAGCTTGTCAATTGTCTTAGAAGGATTGAGGGTGCAGTCTCTCAGGAGTAGCTCATGTTTGAGGGAATTCATGAATGTGTCCATGAGGAACTGGTTACTCCTATCTTCTACCTTGTTTGTTTCATCGTTAGACCTCTTCCAATATTCCGATAGTGACTCTGATGGTTTCTGTTTCACAGCCAATAACTCCGCCCTTGTCTTTTTTCACTTCCTCATCTACATGAAACGTGCCAAGAACTTTCCTTCCAGCTGGCTGAAGTTGTCAATGGTCTCATCCTCTAGGTTTTTGAACCAGACTCTGGTTGTGGCTGTTAGGGTTATTGCGAACACTTTGCACCAAATAGACTCGGGTATTGCGAAGGTGGCCATGTTGGTGGAAAATGTGTGCAGGTGGTCTTCTGGGTCAGCTTCACCATCGTACTGCCCCAGGTTGGACGGTATATTCTGCTTGGGGTCTGCTGCGTAAAACTAGATTCTCTTTGTGAATGACGAACCCCTTCCCCCCATTTTTGCAAGTGTCTCCCTGTTCTCTGATATCCACCGCTCCTGCCGGCCTCTCGCTTCTCCTACCCTCTGGGGATGGTACGTGCCTCCCAGGTACCCCTTGTCGCATCCTGCCTTTGTACCTTTAACATCAATCTTTCTTACAGACACTGCTATACTCTTCCTTTCTCTGGCGGCCTGGGGTTATGCTTCTTTGCTCCCAGACCCTTAGTTTTCTTGGCTTTCTTATTTCTTCCATCTCCTTTAGCTTTTTCATCATTTCCCTCTGGGATGTCGTGATGGTTTGCGGGATCTGTGAGTTTACAGCTCATCGGTTGTCCGGAGCCTATGTCTTTCTCCCACCGACGTCAGCGTTAGCTATTCCTCCGGGTTTGTGATATCCTCCACGAGTATCTGGTTGAGCAAGCTTTCTCCTAGTGGTAGTCTTTCCATGGTGTTTTGAGTTGCGTGGATGCTGAAGAATATAGTGATCCCCACAGACTCCGCCAATGTTGAGTCCTCCTTTTTCCACTGGCCTGCTTCAAACTTCTCCAACTGATGTACCTGTAAAACCACTAGGATGCTAAGTCAAACAAGTCAGCGTTGTGCCATACCTGATCCAACGATCTTGTCAGAACGGAGTGTTTCTAGGATTATCTTCGTGTGTAAGTCTGAAAAGTGAAAACATACCCTTCCGCATGTTGCGTCCCTAGGTATATGAGTTAGTGAATGAAGTGACATGAGCCGTCACTTCATTAGTTGTCTGTTATCTTCCCGTTTCCCCCAACATGGGCCTCTTAAGCTATTGGGTCGTTTCCTTAACCAGTTGGATCGTTCCAGCTCATACCTCGGTAGAATCAAAATAAAAAGATCCCCCAAAATAGAAAAAGAGTCATTATAAAAGGATCATAGGGAGTATTATGATTTTAATGTCTCTCATATACATTCTGTTATGTATAAATCACATGAGAGTTTATTTCACTTTGTATGAAACGTGAGAGTTTATACATTTCATCAATTTTCTCTTTCTGCAGGTTTGGTTGGGATAGAGGGAGTAAAATGAATACCCAACTTAAAATAAATGAATAAAAATTGAAAGGAGCACATTTCTATGTTTGGCACCGAAATTCGTGTCATCAAATGACAAATTACAATGTTAAACTCCTTGGAACAACCAGCAAAGCCAACCCGTAAAGTGTAAAGCTCAATTTCCAGCTTAATTACTACACACATCTCTCAATCTCCAACATTGCTCTCCCTTTCATTTTTCTTCACATTATAGTATTTTCCAGCATCGATACGCACAGTTTTACAAATATTCCGACCTATAAAAATCTCTCATCTGGATGACCATGCACTTGTCATTACCTTAAGAAAAAACAAATAATTAGAAACATTCCTACTTGGTTTCACTAAGATTTATATGATACATTTCAATGTTGTTTTACAAACAAATTAAACTATATGAAAAGAGTTAAATGTGGAGAGAGAAAAGAACAATAAATGAATAAGATTGATTCATTTTTTTACCAAAAAAATTCAGACAAAATTAGTAAGTTTTTATACAAAAATATTTAAAAACATTACAATCTAAATTACTTGACACATAGTAATGTAAAATAATAAAATAAAATAACACGAAGACTTATCCATATTCAGGTACACATAATTTTATTTTATGTAGTTTAACCTTTAGGCTAAATCTTTCTATAATTTTTTTCATTATTATTCTCCACATCTCATGCAGTGAGCTTCCCCCAATTCTTTCTCAGAGGAAAGGAGTTGTGGAGAAGAATGGAGAATGGATTGCAGAAATGTCTCTACCTAAAGTGTAGATTGACTCATACTAGACCATCTCATTCAGTTAACGATCGTGGATATTTTATTAACATTAAAAAAAAGACAAAAGAGACATTCCCTGTTAAAATTGATTTAATGAGGAGACCTTTTACAACTGATGTGGCCAACTGAGATTGGCTTGCCTTTGTCCCTAAGTTTGCCTTCTCATTATATATCTTACTACTAATATTTATTTTGTTAATGAAATTAAATGAAATTATCAAATCAAACTGATGCCGATTCATTATTTCTTATCATTATTATGAATTGAGTAGCGGCACAGAATGGTTGCACTAAGCTGAATATCACAACAACTGATCATTACTTAATGCTAAATTAGGTACTACTTATTGTCAAGTTTTGCCAGGTGCAGTTGGAAGTTTTCATTCAATTTGTCTGAACCTCATAAAAATGTAAGATAATTTAATCTAATTAGATCAGATTCGAGTTTGTTATCATAATCAGGGCGTTTTGTTGGCATTCACCTAATTTCTTAAATGTGTTTGGTTGCAGTATAAAAAGGAATTTTCAGTCATCTTCTCAATCTTAACATAATAGATTGAAGAATAATTCATGTAATTTATCCATGCGTACTTTCTTCATTTCTTTTTAAATGCCACTTACACTATTTTCTTGATCAAAATTTAGAGAATTTTATGAACATATAAATATTTAATATTATTATGCATGGTAGATAGAGCGTAGAAGTATTAAACTGAATTTTACGAAAGACATACGATTTTAGTAGCCCCTAAATTATTGTCATCATTCATCTTTGACCCTTAATTTAATTTTGAACACTCTTGACCTCTGAACTAACAGAAGTGTTAAGTCATATCACTTCCGTCTAGTCAAACCGCTAAATTCAACTTTCGTTGACATGTTGAGGGGCAAAACGCCTCTTCTTATTCAATCCCAAAATTCTTTGCAATTCAGAAGATTGTCTTCTCGAATCGTGCGAGATCCGAGTTGAGATGTCTTCTCGATCAGTTCATATGTCGTCGACAACCATATCCAAGTTGATATTTATTACGTGTCGGATGCACGGCTCAAGAAGACATTCTTCTAAATTGCAAAAAAATCTGATGTTGAACAAGAAGATGTTTTTGCCCCTTAAAATGTCAACAAAAGTTAAACTTAATGGTTTGAGTAGACAGAAATGACACGATATAACACTTTTGTTAGTTCAAGGGCCAAGAGTGTTCAAAAAGTAAATGGAGGGTCAAAGGTGAATGATGACAATTGTTTATGGGCCACTTAAGTCGTTTGCCCTTTTATGAATGTATTCTTTATTGACTTGGTTTTCTGCTCTAATTTGCATCTTAAAGTCTGAGAATTTCAGCGATATAAGATTTGACAAAATTAAAGCTACAAATTGCTAAATATATTCCATATGTCCCCTTAAAAAGGTTTGATCACCCTTTTGCACAAGCATTTAGGAATGCTGACGTGGAGGGGATGATCTACTGGAGATGTGGTTTCACGTGCATGATAATGCTAGCTCTGTATTCCTGGCGTTATTAGGCCCACAGAAAAGTCAAGAAAAATAAAATCAGTAAACAATTGAATTATAGCAACAATATCCTCCAAATTATTGAGTATCCCTATATAAGAGGCCTCATTTGACACCAAATCCATTTATACCATAAGAATATATATATATATATATATATATATATAAATTAATAGTTACACACAAATTAAATCTTACTCTATGAACAAAGAGGTTTCCCGAGCCCTTGTCCCCTAAATTTCATTCCTAGAAATGTTGCTCTAAAAACAAGTTCAATACTTAGCTAATGGCAATCAAATAGGGGCAGCGGGGCATCTCAATCAAGGGACTTTTCTGGGCATCTTTTCAGAGGCGAGACATCTCGATGTGGACCAGCAACCTATCGGATGAGGAGAGAAACTCCATAGCTTAGTTCATTCATGCTTCACTGAAATACAGGAGGATTAAACATGGAAGGACAGTCGAAGTTGTTTTAATATGAAAAGTATTTGTTTGAACCGCCAACAAAATATATGGGACCTGGTAGAGAAACAATTTGCAACAGGCATGCCAATTAACATAAATAGCATAAAATAGGACGCAAGGTCAAGATTCTGTGATGTTGGACAAAGAAACGTTTAAAGAAATTTCACTTTCTCAAAGAAAAACATGTAAGCATTTTGTAATATGTATAAATATCAACAAAAATACGGTACATAGATTCATAAAAAGTGATTTGCTGAAAGTGGCAGATAAAGTTGAAAGAGTAGAGTTTGCATGTTCGAAGTTAAGGTATAAAATGAACAACAACAACAACATAGAGTATAAATTATGTTGAATGTAGTTCATATTGATTAAAAATTGTTCAACATGTCTGAAGAATAAGCAGAGTGCATAATGCTTTTGGAGGAAGAAAACTCACTACGACCGTGTCAACACAAAAGTCATATTTCTAAGGTAGTGTTCTTATGTCTTGTTGTTGGGCCCATAGTTGTATCGTATTGTGATGTCATTTTCGACATAAAGATATGTATTATTCCATTAGTGGATAAATTTTCAGCCCAAAAAATTAATTTTTTTTAATGAGATCATTAAAGCTAAGCTGAAGGTTAGAGTGAGACTTAAGAGTTCTTAGACTGTATGATCAAGAATATCATATCAACAATTAAGCAAAAGTGGCGTGTTTAAAAGAGGATATATATTTAGTTAGACATTACAAAGTCATGCATGAATAACAAGACAACAAATTTCAGCTGGCAAATTCATATGGGTTTTAGAGTAGTCTAGATTTCCAGCCACCTAACTCACCAAACTTTTACATATTGGACTTGGACTTTTAGATCCATTCAAGGGCTACAACAGGAAAGGACATGCATGATGGTACAAGAACGGGTTGATGTAGTGCTTAATGCATACGAGGAGATGTAGGCATTAAATATTGATAAAATATCAATTTCTTTGCAGGTTGTATGATAGAGGTCATTAAAGGGAATGATATCAATAATTTTTCTCTACCTCATCTAGAAAAAGATGTGTTAAACATACTGAGAATGCTACATAGTGACCTGAATGTGGATATCAATGTTGCAGTTCAAGGACTCGAATTCCTCATGAACATCAAAGAACAAAGAAGGTTCAATATCCTCTACAGGAAATTCACATGGATACAACTCAGGGGATCATTATCTGAACATAGTGTCCAGGTAATCATATTACATATCAATCTCACGCAAGTCCTCGATGAAGTCGCTAAAGAAGTATCGGTTGGAGAAACGAGATTCACAATAAAAAAGGATGGTGGCGAGAGAGATAACCAGCGACGGGCGACCCGAGTGGCAAGGAGGAGACGACGATTGGGCTGGAAAAGAGAGAGCAAATGGTACAATGTCGAATAATTAGGAAGAATGAAGAAGAACAACAATCGGTTGAGGAACTTGACTGAATGATGTCGTTTTAGTATCCTAAGAACTATAAGAGTTAAAATAACTTAAAGAAAAGTATGTTTTTAACCCTATATTTTGGGCAAAAGTGCTTAAAGGACTTTGTAAAATTTAAAAAAGCAAAAATAGCCCTGAAAATCATTAACCGAAATGTCAACGGAAGAAATGGCCAAAAACAGGTGAAATGACCATTTTACCCTTCTATTAAAATGTTTGAAAAAAAATCAAAAAAGGTAAAAGACATGAATGCCTTTTTTTTGTTTAATAACAAAACAAAAAAATTCTCGTTTCTTTCTTTCTTTCCTAGACAATTGATTTGGGACAAGGTGGGTCTCGTGGGAGGCTAGTTTGGAAGCGGCACAATTTTAAGGGTGAAGGTGGGATGAGGGATGAGGCGGAGGTTGAGTGGTGGTCTCACGGGTGGGAGGGTGGTGGGCGGAGTCAGAGTTGCAAAGAGGGTGCAATTTTAAGGGTAGAGGTGGCATTCCGTGTGGAGGCAGGACGAGCGACGAGACAGAGGTCTAGTGGTGGTCTCATGGGTGGAAGGGTGGTGGCCGAAGACGAAGTTGCAGAGAGCACCCTTCTGGCTAGGTTTTTGAAGCAATCTTAAGGGTTTCAAGCAACAATTTGGGGCAGGGTTGAGAGTTAGGGATGGTGGTGCGACAAATTTAAGGTTGGGGTTGTGGTGGTGGTGGCCTGAAAGATTTCAGGTTAGGGTGGTGTTGGCACGCAGATTTAAGGTTGTGGGGTTTTAGGAGGGGGCTATGGTGCGGTTCTAAGTAGCGGGGGACTGTGGTGGAATTCTAGGCGGCGGGCGGCGGTTTTTAGGGGGGAGGTGGTTTTAGGAGGCGGGCTTTAGGAGGGGGTGTGGGGGATCTAGGCGGCTATATGGTTTTAGGGGGAGCAACATCTAGTCCGGTGGCGGCGACGGTTTTGGTCCGCGGCGGAGGTCTGGCGGTGTTGGCGGCGAAGGTCCAGTGGTGGAGCGGCGGAAGTCCGACAGAGGTGTGTTTGAAGAAGAGGAAGTGATGGGTAAAATGGTCTATAAATTTCCAGCTTTAAACTTAGGGGTATTTAGGTCAATGACTGACTTTTGAGTCAATGTCGGAATTGAGTAAAATGAGTATAATTGCACAATTTTATAAAAACATAGGGTTAGTTTTGCACTTGCAGATTTTACAGGGTTATAACTCCAGTCTCTCAATTCAACAGAGTCATTTTTACACTTTTCCCAATTACTTAAATACTCTGAGTTGACAACAGATCTTGACAATCACAGAATACAAATAATTTGTATTAGTATATTATGCTTAGGATAAAGGCAAAATTTTGGAAAAGATCGTCTTTCCGTAGGCATATGGAAAGACAAGGTTGAATTAGAATTATAGAAAGATAAAAGGTTTCAGTTGCAATATTAAAAATTTATTATGCAACATGTAGTAGTCATAAGTTTATGACCCGATTAATACAATTCAAAAAAATTGTTTTAATTTATTTTAATTTACAGTTTAAACTTTGGTCCCTCCATAATTTATGCAAAAACCGTCTTTCAAGAGATGGACTCCGGGATAAGTATCTAATTTATTGATTTTTGAGTTCATATCTTGAAAGACGGTGTTTCCATAAGTTATGGAGAGACCAAAGTTTAAACCGTTAATTAGACAAATCAAGATAAAAAATTTGGATTGCATTAATCGGATTGTAAACTTATATAACTGCTACACGTTGCTTACTAAAATTTTGATATTGCAACTAAAAGTGTTTACCTTTCTATAATTCTAATTCAACTCCGTCATTTCATATGCCTATGGAAAAATGGTATTTTCCAATATTTTGATGCTAAGACCATGTATAATGGGGGGCTCAAAGCAGGCTGCATTTGAAGCATCCAGCTGGTCCGACTCACTGACAAAGCCCGCTCCTGGACCTACAATAACTGCAGCACCTACGTGATGAGGGCCTTGGCCGAGCGTGCCATTTTTTTGCCCAATGGGTGCCACGTGGCACCCTATGATTGGGCCACTTGGCACCTTTTGTCCCCCCATTTTAATGTTTTTAAAAGCTGATTGTGACACATGGCACAATCTGGTGGTGCTACGTGTCCTAACCGAATATTTTAAAAAAATAGTCTGTTTTTAAATTTCTGAATTTTTCCCGCTATTTAAAAATCCAAGAAAAAAACAAAAAATCTTTTTAAAAATAAATTTTGGTTATTTAAAAAAACAAAATTACATTCTTTAAAAAACATATAAGAATTTTTTAAATTATGGTTCATAATATAAATTTTAAATATTGAAATTAAATTTGAAAATTAAATTTTTTCAAAATTAAATTAAATTCAAAATTTACAAATCTATAGTATATATTAAAAGAGATCACTATTGACATATGTCACTCACACAAAATTGTTGCCACATGTCACTCATACAAAATTTCATATCATGTTTAAAATTTAATTGAAAATGTAATATTAATTTAAAGCTAATCCCCAATTTTCAATGCAAACCTCTTTATCAAAATTTTCAATACTTTTTAAATATTTCACTGCTTTCAATTGATGATTAATTATACTACCCTATTTATGACGATGCACATTCTTTCATAATAATAATTTTTTACGATACTTATTTTTAAATTTGATGCACTTTCCATTTTGACTTATCCTTTTAATAATATCAAACTTCATTTCATTAAAATAAGTGAATCATTTTCATCTGCTTATTCTTTTTCTTCCTTTATATAATTGATTCTCTCCGCACAATTTATTTTGCCTAGAAAAATATCTAAACTTATTATTTTAACCATATAGAATAATAGATGGAGTAATTTTTTGTTTACGTAAATGTTTCTAATAAATTTATAATTTTAAGAAAACAAATCAATATAGAATGCTTTATATAAATAATAGATATTGTACTGAATTTTTTTAATATGTAAATCCTTTCAAATAAACTATTTAAAACTCTGTAAATTTTATTTACAATTTTTTTGTACGATTTTATTTAATTTTTGTTAAATAATTTTTTTAAAGGAATTATTTTAGAACATATCAATAATGATAAGTGATAATATTAAAAATATATTTCATTAAGGTCTATTATATTATATTTTAAAATTAAATTTTAATTAATTTTTATAATTAATAATTATAAAATATTGACATTTTTAGACTATATAAATTCTATTTATTTTTCTAAGATGATGAACTTATTTTTTTAATCAAATTATAAAACTTCATATTTTGTGTTTTTCTACTTCAATCAATTAATCATGAATTGCTAACGATACCCCTAATTTAAACAAATTAGATCTATAGTACATAGTTTTTTTTATCATTACAAATGAGCCCCTCATGTTTGACCCCGGTTCCGCTATTGGTGTTGATGGAAATGTCCAAATTGTACTGGTAGTTTCGTCTGAAATTGATGTACGAAGTGCAATATTCATTGACCACGGATTTCTTTTGGTCTTCCCTATAATGTTTAATAAAATACGACTTTCTCTAAAATGACTTTTTTTGTCACAAATTATTAATTGATCATGGTAGTGAAAAAATACAATGTTATCAATTAATTACAATAAATTTTCAAAAAATATTGGAAGAATAAGAAAATGGACATCTATAACTTAATTGCACGAAGTTTGATTAGTTAAAATTATCATCTAATTTAAATATTTTAATAAAAAACTGTATGATTATTAAATAAATTATTTATCATAAACCGTGCAATGACACGATATTACAATCAAATCTTCAAAATTTTGACCATTTTTCATATTACATGGAATCCGTATATATACAATGTTAATAATGATAATGTTGTTTCAATAAAGTGACATTTATAAATATTTTATCAAGGAAAACTCTTTAGAAATACCATCTTTCCATAGGTTTATGGAAAAACAAGCTTTAATTAAAATAATAGAAAGGTAAAATATTTAAGTTGGAATACTAAAAATTTATTATGCAACGTGCAATAGTTATAAAGTTATAACACGATTAATGCAGCTCAAATATTTTATTTTCATTTCTTCTAACTTGAAGTTTAAACCTTGATTTTCCATAGTTTTATAAAAAAATCCGTCTTTCAAAAGATGGACACTTTTATCAATAATTAAATTAAATTATAGAAATTATTTATTTATAACTTTCAGACACTTTTATCAATAATTAAATTAAATTATAGTATAATTTTTTATTTATATATAATATTTAAATTAATGTCCGTGCAAAGCACAAGTTTTATATAGTGTATTATTAAATTTCACATTTGAATTTATTTTGTTAGGTAAATTTATTTAAATTAAATATTAAAAGTAAAATTAATGAGTAGGATAGAAAAAAAATCAAGCGGGGTCCATTGAGTGGTTTCAAAGTGGGCTCAACCACTATGAGAAAAAATGGAGTGATTTAGTTTTGGGCTCAATTGCTGAGGTGGAAGAGAGGTTGATTATTTAATGAATTGAAACCACAAGAGCGGACTCGGAACGGGCTTACCATTGTACATAGTCCAAGTAGATGTACTCCCCTCTGGTTCACTAATATTGACTCATTTATTTTTGGCACTTGGATTTAGGAAGGTTGGTTAAAAATGCATTGAAAGAGTAAAAAGTAAATTGAGTGAATTAAAACAACCTAAAATTTGCCAAAAAGGAAAAGTAACCAATATAAAAAAACCATTCCAAAAAGGAAAGTGAGCCAATATTAAAAAATTGAAGAGAGTAATTTCTTTAAAAAATGGAAGGGACCCAATGGAATAGACCACCCGACGCCGCAAAGATCATTGACCTCACAGTAACATTTACCATCTAAACACAGCCCCGTGCTTAGACCAAGGGCAATGGTAGAAATCGCTAGCAGTTTCTTACTAATAAAATATATTTTTTCTCTCATTCTCTCTCTTCCACTTTATCCTAAGAAACCACTTAAAAAACCACCATTTTTTCCACAATGGTTAGAAACCACTTTCTACTATTCATGTACCCCGCTCTATCCTACTCACAATTTTTTTACATTTAATTTAAATAAATTTGTCCACCAAAAATAAATTGAATGTGAAATTTAATAATATAATTTTATTTTAAAATTTTATTTATTTTTTCCAAAAAATATTAAAATTTTTGCGAATATAAATTTTCCATATTTTATAAAAAAATATTAATAAATTTTAAACATATTATAAAATAAATTTTACAAATTTAAAATTTAAGAATAAAACTAAGAAAAAAAGAAAAGTTGGCCCCAACCGATTTCTTAACCAGTTTCTTACAAAGAAACCATGAGGCAATTTCTTATTGTCCTAGATCTACCATTATGAGTGTTTTCAATTTTTAGATCGATTTTTTAAACTTAACAAACCGCCATTGGCCATGCTCTTAGTATTAGATATTCACAGCTAATTACTGATTAGCGCTCTAACTGTTCCAACTAGGGCTGGCATTTTGATCCAAAATGCCGTACCAACCAACCTACCGACCGAATCACGTACCAGTTGTACCGAAAATGTTGGTAACCGATGATGTGGTGTGATAGTACCGTACCACACATTTTTGATGGTATGGTAATGGTATTGAGAAAATATTACCATGGTATTACTGTATTGTACCACATATTTATATATTAAAAATATAATTAATATTATATGAAATTTAAGCTTTTGTTTTGTTATAAGCATTAGTCATTTCTTAATATAGAAATAAATTAATAATTTAAATATGTAATTTATATTTTTGTTCCAATAGTTGAATGCTGGTAAAAGTTTAAAATATTTTGTTTAACTAGATTTCTTGAGACATTATTTTTCTAAACCTTACAAAAAAATTAAAATCATAATCTCTTTTATTTATTATAACTTACTTATTACACAAATTCTTATTTTAGACCAAGGTTGCAACCGTTAGACGGATGTATTTTATAGTTGATGTAACTAATGAGGTAATTTGATGTTTGTTTTTATTTATTGCATCGAGATTCGATCCTATAATTTTGATTTTTAAAAAAAATATCGTATTGTATAAATAATTATAGTGAAACCTTAGAAATTATTAGAACTACGTTTTTCATGATTGGTCGACCATTAGTCGGTCTAACAAAAGATTTTCTCTACTTGGTATAGATGTTATTTTGATGTTATCTTACTTTATTATTATTATGATTAGAAAATATTTAATTTTCTAAAATTAATATTATACAATAGAATATTTTAATTATTTAGAATTTGTTTTATGACTAAATAATTAATTCGTTATAATTTATATTTGGTGGTATTATACTATACCGTACCTATACCAAGCAACTTTTGTATATACTGATGTGTTGGTATACTAAGGATTTGGTACGGTATTGGTTTTTAAAAATAATATACCGACATTATTGATATGATAGGTGGTATTAGTAAAAAGTGATGGTAACTGTACCGAATCCAATAGCTTTGACAGATAAGGCATTCTCTCGCACGCACGGACTTCACTCCTCCCGTCAATCTAGCAAAACCCCTCCATTTATCTATCTTCTCAAATAAAATTACACGCACTACACTTAAACACCCACTCACTTTATTGAACTCCCTGTCCTCTTCACCGCGACTGATTTGATAATTCCCCGCTCAGATCTGATCCTCGACGCACCAGATCGCTGCCCCCTGCCGGAATGGAGGACGCGCTGGAACTGGCGCGTGCTAAGGACACCAAGGAGCGAATGGCGGGCGTCGAGAGGCTTCACGAGTACCTCGAAACTTCCAGAAAGACCCTGTCGTCGGCGGAGGTTACTTCGCTGGTGGATGTCTGCTTGGATCTCTTGAAAGACGCTAATTTTAGGGTTTCGCAAGGAGCTCTCCAAGCCCTAGCTTCCGCGGCGGTGCTCTCCGGCGAGCCTTTGAAGCTTCATTTCAACGCATTGGTTCCTGCCGTCGTCGAGAGGCTGGGCGATGCTAAGCAGCCGGTTAGAGATGCTGCCCGCCGGCTGTTGCTCACTCTAATGGAGGTATTCTTGCGATTTTCCGCTCTCCAGTTAGTTCGTTACGATTGCTTCACTTGATTACTTTATTAGAATTGCTCGGTATCCTCAATTTAAGTAGTGAGCTTAGTAGTATAATTCTTCATTGTTGTTTTCACTGTGACTAGAGTTCACATAAGTGTTAGTTTTCTCTAAATTGTGGATATCGAATTATCATGTGATTACACTGCATATGAGTTTGAGGACTGATATGTTTGATTTTTTGACAAGTTTTGTCCTTACGAGTTGTTATATGGATTCTGCATTAAAAGAATGACAAAACTAGAATATGCCTTGTTTCTTAGAGATGTCTGGATGAGTTAAGAAATGAAATAGCTAGAAGACTTCTAATGTCCCAGAAGAGATGATAATTTTTATGTGCATGATTATGAATATATGGACATACAATTGTACTCAGTATTAAATTAGCTTGCAGGCTTATAGAAATTGGAAAGATTGTGTTAATGATCAACATTGCAACAGGTTTCTTCCCCAACAATTATTGTTGAACGAGCAGGGTCTTATGCTTGGGCACACAGGAGCTGGAGAGTTCGAGAAGAATTTGCGCGAACAGTCACTTCAGCAATTGGTCTTTTTGCATCAACCGAGCTTCCTCTTCA
Organism: Rubia tinctorum; assembly: GCA_032355605.1. Classification (NCBI taxonomy): domain Eukaryota; kingdom Viridiplantae; phylum Streptophyta; class Magnoliopsida; order Gentianales; family Rubiaceae; genus Rubia; species Rubia tinctorum. The sequence continues at coordinate 4,514,772 of JAULKM010000007.1, forward strand.
ACGAGCCATTCTTCCTCCTGTACGAAATGTGTTGGATTTAACTTTTAACTCAACAAGTTATAGTGCAATTTGTGTGTTTGTCAAAGAAAAACTTTTTGAGGGTATCTTCAGTTTGTTATTTGCTCACAGAATACAGAACTTGATCAGCCGTTTACGGCGGTTTAAAATTGTATATTTTAGGCTTCTACTGCACACCTGCTCATATGAATCATATTATGTTTAACAACTATTTTAATCTAGCTGTCACCTAAGGTAGTCCTTCTCTTCTATTTGGTTTGGAACAATTGATCTTTCGATATCAAGCTACCCACTTAAGATCTTCTATTTTCAGATTTTGCAAATGTTAAATGACCCGAATCCTGCTGTGAGAGAAGCAGCTATATTGTGTATTGAGGTGAGGGAGATCCATTCGTATTTGAATTCTGATTCAGTAAATGTTATGTTTTATCCTTTGTTTGTTGGAGAAAAGGGATCACAGATTGGCCTGCTTCTTTTCTTGGCAGGAGATGTATACTCATGTCGGGCCCCAATTCAGGGACGAACTCCAAAGAAACAGTCTTTCAGCAACAATGGTAGTGGACTATCATTCTGACAAATTTAATATTTTTATTTGACACAGTATTAGTTATTTGTCATTGTACAACCGGTTCTTTTAATCTAGCCTGAGTTTTATTATTCTTCAAATTTTCTTTGTAGGTAAGAGATATTAATGCTAGATTAGAGAAAATTGTACCAAAAGCGCGCTCATCTGAAGGGCATGCGAATAATTATTCTTCAAACGAGATTAAGCCCCTTAATCCCAAGAAAAGCAGTCCTAAGGCCAAAAGTTCAACACGTGAAGCATCTCTCTTTGGAGGTTAGTGCACATGTGAGGTTATTGGATATTCTGTTTTTTTTTTTGTTTAACTTGGACATCCTATTTGTTGAATTGCCTTTTGTACTTCATACCATCATCTTTCCCGTCATGTTGTTCTGTTTCTGTGAATATAATCTCTTCAGAGGAGCTGATGGTTCTTTGGGACATACAGATGTAGGAAACGTACTGTCAATTTTCTCTTTTATGATAGTAATTTGAAGTCTAATTCTAATTGTAACTGATGTTAATGCAAATTATGACACACCGCCTTACCCTGAGGGAAAGGAATAAACCATTCCATATATCCGTAATTCCTGTTGCACCAGCTATTGTCTAAGTGTGGTTTTGGAGTGAGTTTCAACTTCAATTTGATAAAATTTGCTTTTATGGAGTTGGGGCAAGTATTCCTTTTGGTATTTAAATTGTAAGAGTAGACAAGCAAGTGTGGTTTACTATGTGAAAGGGGGTGTAATTATATAAGTATCTGTTCCTTTTGTCTAGGAGATGGTGATGTCACAGAGAAGCCCGTGGATCCAATTAAGGTTTACTCGGAAAAGGAGTTGATTAGGGAATTTGAGAAGATTGCTTCCACCCTTGTGCCGGAAAAAGATTGGTCCATTAGAATTGCTGCTATGCAAAGAGTAGAAGCTCTTGTTATTGGAGGTACTGTAGGCTGCTGGTCCATTTTCAATAATTCTGCTGCTTAGCTTCATCGTGCTTTAGTGATACTTAAAAGTCAATTCTATCAATTTTTCATTTTCCTTCTTGGTAAATTATTGAACTCCTTCTCTTCTAACAGTCTTTATGAAGATTTTTTGCTTGCTGAGCATTAAAAATGATGTCTGCTTGGAACCAATTGTAATAGAACTGAATGTCTCAGTTTTCCCCCCGTAAAATCTCTGGATGTGAGTTGGTAACTAGTCATCATATTCATTACGGTCTCTTCTGTACGTGTTGGACATTTTTTAATAATCAGTTCATTACTTTTTTTTTTGGGTTACTGTATTAGTTTGCAAGTGTCAAGAAATGATGTCTCATGTAGTTTCTTCAGAGGCAGAGCATGTATCAGATAGTTAGGGATCGATCAACTCTGTTAGATATTGATGTAGAAACTTGGACTGCTTAGCTACGGGATTAGAAATTATAGTTGATCTAGTTACTATGTGATGTAGTTCTAACTTCTAAGTTTATTATCTTTTGGAAGCCTAAAGATGCAATTTTATATAATTCAAAATTTTGCTTGATTATTGTATCCTTAAGAGTAGTGTTTGGAATTGAGTCGTCATGTTCTGAAGTTTATTCTACAGGAGCCACTGATTATCCTTGCTTTCGTGCACTTCTGAAGCAACTTGTGGGACCTCTTAGCGTTCAGCTATCTGATCGTAGATCTAGCATAGTGAAGCAGGTTTGATGACAAAACATTAACTATTAATTGTCAGAAAAAGACATCTTTTGGTCGCTTTCCAATGGGATGTTCCAGGTTTGGTCTTATTCGTTTCAAAAGTCTACATTTAGTCGCACATGTTTGAATGTTGGGATACTTTAATCCCTAGTAGTTACAAAAGTAAACCAAGTTAAAATTGGTTACTTTTAAGTTTATAAAAGTTAAGGGATGTTACACAATTCTAAATATTATTTGTAGCTTTTGAAAAGGCTAAAATATTATACAATCAACCCATTTTTACTTCTTTTGCCAACACTCTCAAAATAAGAAGAATAAAGAAGCAATGTTATCACCTTATATATTTTTATTAATATAAATATATATAATTCTAATAAATGTAAAATTACACGAAGATATAAAAATAAGAATTAATACCATTACTCATATCTTTTCACAGTTTTTCTCCTGTGACATTTGCTAATTGATTTACTTGGGTCTCACGCTATTATACCACTTCTGTTTTTTGGCCAAAATTTCAGTTTATATAATTTGATAAGAAATTGAAATTGGGCTTTTAACAAACACATTTTCACAACCACATTATTTGTTAGTATTTTATGGTTAATATTATAAAATTAGGGAATAATGATCACCATTATTTATAATTACATCTAATAAAATAAGGGGATGACAGTGTAAACTGAAGAAGGTTGGATCAAAATGTTAAATTAAGTCAATAGTAATTTTAAAAGAAAACCATAGTAACAAAAGTGTCCTAATCTTCAAACATGTGAGATTAAATAGAGACTTGTGAGCTGTAAAGGAACACCATAAGGACCAAAGTGAGACCTGGAACCACCCCACATGGAAGGGACTATAGGTGGACTTTTTCCTCTAATTGTCCATTGTTGTTATCAACTTATCATTGTTGCTATAGTTTTTGTGATGTAAATTTGCTCAAAGAGTTGAAGCTGCAAGGAGTTATTAAATGTCACCCCCCTCCTGAAGATGTGTTTTCAAATTCTATATGATTTTAGCTTTTTGGCAGAAATTATCACAGCTGATGCTGCTGATCTTAATCAATGATACCTCAAGCCCATTGGTTCTGGACATTTTTTGTGTCCAGGGTTTCGTTGAAAGCAAATTTAAACAATTTTTAGTGCTGTGTGAAAGGCCTGTAGCTCATCCGAAATTTTTTGGCAATCATTTCAGGGATGTCATCTGTTAAACTTTTTGTCAAAAGAGCTTTTGGGAGATTTTGAGACATGTGCAGAGTCGTTCATACCGGTATGATCATTATAATATATTACTCTAATTACTGTTGTATCTATATATCATGTATGTTCCTCATGTCATGGTATAATTTCAGGTACTTTTCAAGCTTGTTGTAATAACAGTTCTTGTAATTGCAGAATCTGCAGATAACTG
>JAULKM010000007.1:4527665-4539253 GCA_032355605.1 Rubia tinctorum
GTACAAAAGACCTATACCAGACTAGAAAAGGAATTCTAATCTAATTACAATTTACATAATATCACAATTCCTTAATAGTAAATTTTGAAATGGGACGGAGAAAGTATGTAACTAGAGATATTGACGATCAAACATGACCGTGAAAAAGTAAATAGACTAATATTTATGGGACGGATGAGTACTAGTATAATGGTAATTAATTATTAAAAACCCCAAAGTAAAAATATAAAACTATATATGATTGCTGAGGTCGAAATTTATAATTTAAGACCATTCCCCTACCCCAACCAGGTTCGGCGGACGGAATCTTCCTTCTGCGTTCTCGTCCCTGTCTATTCTCTTTAACACATATGACACTGAGATTGATTACAAGATTAATTCAATAAAACAAGGTTAGGCTATGTAAATAAATTAGAAATGGCCCAATCATCAAAAATGTTAACAGAAGGAACAAATAAGCATTGGTTAAAACTATTTGTGTTTGTACTATCCTTGATTCGACTTGTGTTTTTTCTTATTAATCATAATTTGATGATTTTAACGTCCAACCAACAATCAGTTACTAATACATATCATTAACGTATACTAAGAGGTAAAATAAGGAGGCAACATTGCTGGATAGCTAGTAATTAACGCTCCATCGAAAACACTCAAACACTAGATAGGGACGATCTCCTGAAAATACTCAAAATTTATACCACCAATGAACAACCGTCAACTATGGATGGATAGCTAGTAACTCCCTCTTGGAGTAATCAAATGGTGTACCACCAACGAACTACCACCACGCAAACTGGAACCACCAAAACACTTTTATAATATCGGGTAATCTGGTTTAAAAATTGTTCTAAAATTCATTCACTAAACCAATTAGCAGTTTATTTACTTTAAATGCTTGACATTGAGATTAAATTGCACGCATATGTCAACCCGCTATAGTTGACTTTCAGCAGTCCAACCTCAAATCAATTCTTTCCACTTGTCCACTTCTTATGAAAGAGAATAGTACCCTAACCTTATCCTTCCCAGTTCCCACCAATTTGACTCCCGACAAAAATAGAACTAACTTTGCCTCCAGGAAAAGGAACTGCACCAATAATAATTGCAGAATCGGACGTGTTGCGAGCAACAAGAATCCATCACATTCTTCCATCTCTGTTACAAAAGTGGAAGTAATGTTACAAAAGTGGTGGCTTTTCTGCTACAAATTAAGAAAGGAATTCAAATGGACAAAACTCGAGAAATTCGTGATGCAGCGCTGTTGAAAACAACGTTGAGACTCTTCGCGAGTTACTCCGACAAGACCCGCTGGTTCTCGAAAAAGCGACTCTTAGTTGCGAAGATAATAAGAGCCCTCTTCACATTGCGGCCATGTTTGGGCACGTAGAATTTGTGAAGGAAGTTTTGAAAGTTAGCCCCGAGATGTGTTTCGCCGGAGACCGAAATGGCATGATCCCGGTACATTTCGCCGTGGTCCGAGGCAGACTACCGGTGGTCAAGGATTTGGTTCGTGCCCGTCCGCTGGCGGTGCGAGAGTGGATTGGCGGTGGCGGAGGGAATGTTCTGCATTTGTGTGTGAAGAATGATCAGGTGGAGGTTTTGAAATTTTTAGTCAAGTCTGTTAAGGACGGTGAGTTTGCTAACCGGAAAGATGATGATGGGATGACCGTTTTACATCTCGCCGTTTTGGACAACAAAATTGAGGTAATTGTTTGTTAATTAGCATTATCTGACACCATGCAAAGATTAACTATATTGTTCAATACAAGAGTGTTAATTCTATAGTTGATAATAAAATTTTGAGAAATGTGATGAAATGATCCTATTTTTTCCGATAGTGTCAAAACTATCCAGAGGTTTTCGAAAGTGCATGTCAAAATAGTCCTATATTTGTCAAGGTGCCAAAATGATCTTGTGGGTTTGACATTAGTTTTGGCATAACCTGGATACAATGATAACATTCAATGAATATTTAGAGTTATTTAAGAACATTCGACGAACACTTAGGGTTGTTTCAACACACTCGAAGAACTCAAGATTGTTTTGACACTTTCAGAAAAATTTAGGGTTATTTTTAAACTTATTCTTAATTTTTTATTGAATTTAAAATAATACTTTCCATCATCTTATTGTTCAGAATAAAGAGAATAATTGCACCTTAACTAGTTAGTAGTTCTATTGGCACTCTTTATAAATGAATTATATTTACATGAAATTTTTTTATTCTAGATTTATGCCCATAATTATATTTACATCTAACAATCTATTATACCTTATACTCTAGTACAATATAAAATCATGACAAAGTGTGGGGAAAGACCGTCTTTCTATAGCCTTATGGAAAGACGGGATTTAATTACAATAATAAAAGGTAAAAGGTATTAGTTGCAATATTAAAATTTTATTATGCAACATGTAGTAATTATAAAATTTATAATCCAATTTATGCAACCCGAAAATTTTATCTTGATTTCTTATAATTTACACTTTAAACCGTGGTCTTTCCATGATTCATGGAAAAATCGTCTTTCAAGAGACGAACTATATATATATTTGCATGTTAACGTGTAAGGAAAAACGAAGGATTTGAATGAATTATTAATTTCAATTGTAAATTTCACCAAAAATAATAAATAAGAACGTTTGGATGACACAGACAAAAATAAAAATGAAAACCTTTGATCTTAATGAAGGGAGCATTATTTTAACGTAAATACGGATTGTGATCACGAAGGAAAAAAAGGATAGCGGTTTGAACATAAATCTAACGGAAAGAATACGGTTGTCTTTTCGCTATTTCATTTAACTGATAATGACCAGTTTTTGAGCTAGCAGTTTGTGTTACCTGCGTTAACTGTTATGGGCTTTATGCAAAATGAAATTTAAATACATGATGATTATTCATTAATAATAATTTTATTTTACATATTTTATTAGTTTTTTTCATTCATATTAATATATATTTTTAATTATTTAACATATTGACAAATATTGAAAACAATATATTTATAAATTCATTTCAATACTTTTAGGGCAAAGTTTTGGGAAACACCGACTTTCCATAAACTTATGGAAAGACGAAATTTACTTAAAATAATAAAAGGTAAAAGGTCTTAGTTGTAATATTAAAAATTTATTATGCAACGTATAGTAGTTATAAAGTTTATAACATGATTCATGCAACCCAAAATTTTTATCATCATTTCTTCTAGAGTAAAGTGCTAAAATAACCCTGACTTTAAGCTGAAAGTGTCAATATAACCCTGCAGTCTCATAAAGTGCCAAAATAACCTTTGACCTCATTGACTTTTTGGTCAAGCATTTTTTCTGCCGGATTTTGTGGAAAGACCAATTTGCCCTTAAATTAAAAAAATGAAAAAAACCCAATTTTCTTCCCCCGTTTTTGACATCGTTTTGGAATCCACTGATTTGCCCTAGGAATTTTTATTTCTTCCCCCGATTTTCCCTTGAATTTTTCTTTCCTCCCCCAAATCGGTGGCGATGGAAGAAGAAGGGAGCAGTGTGGATTCTGGAGCTTTTTTTCTTCCGCCTCCAACAAAGGTTTTGTCGGATTTATGCACGTCCCTTCGCTAGATTCCGGCGCTTGGCTGAGCTGCGCTGGGGTCTGAGCGGGGGTTTCGCAGCGATGCCACTGCCCAGAGAAATCAATTGGTGGTGAACGGTAATGGTAAGAGGATGGCGGGAGAGTAGAGGTAATAACAACCTTCGTTCCCGGGAGGGTGGCGAGAGGCGGGGGAGGTGGCATGTATGTGGTGGTGGCAAGAGGATGTCAAAACCCTAGGTTTGGTTTACGGAGTGTGGCGGGAGACGGGAGAGGTGGCGTGTATGGTGGTGGCGATAGGATGTCAAAACCCTAGGTTTGGTTCCTGGAGGGTTGGAGTGGATGTGGGGGTGGTTGGCTGGGCGGGAGAGGTGGCGGGGATGGTGGGTGGCGGTGGATGGGCGGGAGATGTGGCAAGTATGTGGTGGTGGCGGGAGGGTGTCGATATGTAGGAGGCTAAGACGGGATGAGGCAAGAGAGGCGAGGCTAGGGCGGCAGGAGGAGGTGGAGTTGTTGTAGCTCAACAGTGGAATTCGGCAGCGGTGGCGACAGAGTTCAGTGGTGGCAGCGGTGGTGACAGAGCTGGTTGAAGAAGAGAGAGGTTTTTAAGAAGATAGGTTTGTGGGGGGTATTTTTGTCATTTCAATTATTAGTTAAGCTTAAATTCACTCAGTCAATGCCGGAATTAGGAGGTTTGGTTATATCTATGCACAAATTTTTCGAAAGTTAGGGTTAAATTGGCACTTTCTGAGATTACGGAATTATATTGACACTTTCATCCTAAAGTTAGGGTTATAAATGTAAATATCTCTTTCTTCTAATTTGTACTTTAAACCTTGGTCTTTCCATATATTATGGAAAGACTGCATTTCAAGAGACGGACTCTATTTTTAATAATATTATTCATTATGAGCATTAATATAGACAAAGTTTTGGGAAAGACTCTCTTTCCATAGTCTTATGGAAAGATGAGTTTAATTAGAATAATAAAAGGTAAAAGGTATTAGTTGCAATATTAAAATTTTACGATGCAACGTGTAGTAGTTATAAAGTTTATAACCCGATTCATGCAACCCAAAATTTTTATCTTCATTTCTTCTAATTTACACTTTAAATTTTGGTCTTTCCATGACTTATGGAAAGACCGTATTTCAAGAGACGTACTCATTAATATAAGAGAATAAATATAAACTATATTAGTTGATTAATTTTCATTAGATATAAGACATTTTAATTATATTTAAAACTAAAAAGTACAATATTATATGAATATAAAGAAATGTATGAAAATAAAACATGAGTACTTCTATTTTCTAAATAACACAATTTTTTATTTTAAAAAAAACTGAATTATTAAAAAATCTAAGATCCTCTAAAATATCCATGTAAATATTCATATAACTTGACTAATGTCCAACTCGAGTCATCTAAATATTCAATAAAATGATTACACTCAACAAACTATTATAATATAAGATAATAATAAATAAAAACGATGTAAAATACAATTTGAAAGTTTCATACTCTAGTATTGTAAACAATGTCAACTAATCAAACGTTTTTTTCATAGTCATTGACGGTTTAATTGAGCGAAATCGCAAAACTCTGAAAGGCAATCAAACACCAGTGAAAAAGCTAATACCAAAGCGAGCCTTTACCAATCCAACCATGATGGATAATATGGTCGTTTAAGCTCTCGCGCTTTTAAATACTAGCATTTTTTAAATATTATTTCTTTCAACACACATTGGAGTAGTACCACTCTCATCTGCACTGCATCATGTACTCTTTACGCGTATCTTTACCCGCGTCATTTCTTTCTTCTTTCACATCATGCACAATGTACTATTTCCACGTATCATTACACGCATCGTTTCTTTGTTCCTTCTCTTCCTCATGCACCATGCACTCCTTACACGCGTCGTTTCTTTGTTCCTTCCCTTCACTCTTCTTAATAACAAAAAGTTTAAGTTTATGACCCGATTAATGCAACTTGAAAACTTTATCTTAATTATTTCTAGTTTGTAGCTTAAACCTTGGTAATGGAAAGACCATCTTTTAAAAGATTGGCTCTTTACTATTAGCTATTTTAAACCAAAAATTTAAATTAAAAAAAAAAGTGTTTGCTATGATAATGTTCTTACCGAAACTCCCTTGAACACAAAAAAGTTGAAACAGGTACCGTATCAGCCGGATTATTTTTTAGTAATTACTTCAGCAGTCTCAAATCTCAATGTTATCTCAAATTTTCATTTTTAGTGATGTTACTAATGTATTTTTTTGCCTGGTATGTTGGTAGAAGGAGATTTGTTACTCATACCTTAATTTATTGTCATGGAACAGTTCTTCCCACACTATATCTTCTTGTTTATCTAGTACCATATTCTGATCAATTTTTTATACATCTCAGGTGCGTGATAAAAAATTTGTGTTAAAAGAGTTTTAGGTTCAGTCCTCCTAATGCAAAGACGCAAAATCTTAAAGAGCGTTCATTTTCAGATGCACAATCAATATTTTGATTTTGTTTTGCAGAATCGTCGCCAGAAAATAATCTACTTCTTGAAAATCTGACAAGATCTCATTCTACTTCTTGAAAATCTCATTCTTTTTTGTACCCAGGTTCGACGCAGTCTCAATCCCTTTGGTCCTTAATACCCCCTCTCTTCCTTTAGGTGAGAGCGAACGACTCGATCACTTCCCCCTTTTCATGAACTTTGCAGGCAGACACGACTTCAATGTTGGATGATGCAATGAGCTGTTTGAGATCACTCGAATTAATCCAATTACTGTATGCTTGCTTGCATCTTCTCCAGGTTGAATCTTTCTTATATTAGAAGCACATCTTATCATTGAGATGAACTCTACATGTGCTAATTCAACCAGTTTGTACAGACAATGACCAACGAGCTACTGACTACTCACTCATACGGGAATCAAACACAAGTTACTATGGCTGGGCTACAGCTCATTGTTTTTCAGCAACGGAGGTTACAGGCAAGTAGGCATTACTAGTAACTTGGTTATATAACTTGCCATCATCATATTAACAATAGCAGAATTGGAATATGCTTCCTGGCAGAATCAAATGACATCTTTGCAGAACCAAACGATGATACAACAGCCCGATGGATCGAGCAGTAACTGGGGAGTTGAAGATCCTGAAAACTATCCATCTGAAATATAGATAATGGGTGAATTCCAGATCAGAAAGTAGAAACTTGTCTCACCTTACTTGCAATATAAATCAGCTTAGCATATAAGTACAACCCCATCAAACACTAACGACTCCCCCTTAGATTAAATACTACAGATGCTCCTTCACCACATGTTGCTGCTTAATTGAGTCTTTGTCCACATCTATCTAATCCGCAACCTTCATTGAGGTTGTAACTTGGTAAATTTGCAGGTTCGATAGATGTATGCAAAGACTCAATTAAACAGCAACATGTGGGGAAGGAGTGTCTTAATATTTAATATAAGGTGGAGTAGTTAGAGTTATATTATAGGTGTGTTTGGTGGGGTTGTGTTTGGAAGTAAAGCTGACTTATTATGGAAATAGGATGAGACAAGCTCATGTTTTTCCTATAAAAAAATAGTTTCTACGGTTTTTTTAGCATTTTACAAATTAGTTAGAAGTGCTCAGATTATAGGAAAATGTTTAGTTATCTCTAGATACGATGAATGTTGTATTTTGGCATTCAAATAAGCACATTTCCACCTGGAATTTATATGGCATGAGTAACCCCATCTCCACCCGACTTTGACATTGCAACAAAGGAGATCCCAATAGCTCCTTATGCAAGAAAAGAACCAAATTCTTGCCAATTTCTCAGATAGAACAATCTTTTCTTCATGCATATTTCACCTAAAATGTCTTCCAGAATGTTGTGCTCAAGTGTGTCAAAAATAACATTTTTCTTGGGCATTAAACACTGTTCATCGAGCTCCAAAATAACATTCACTTGTGGCCAAAAGGCAAACTACTACCATATACCACAAATCTGACCGAAATTTAGCATCAAAGGAGAGATTTACTATGCCACATCTTTAGTGCAATTGCAGAATACTTACGCATCCTTGTTTACTGGAGCAGAGCGCAAATTTAAGAATCCAGGTTCTTGGTTATCAGACTCCAGAGCCAATTACAGATAGTATCTGCATATGGAGCAAATTATGAATCCAACAGCACAGCCGTGTACCAAGCAAGAATATAAGATGCTATGAGGAAACTCATAAAGATGATACCTTCTCAGAAAATATATGGAATGCGTCCATTTCCATTGCCTTGTCTAACTCCTTAGAATACAAACAAACCAAATGAATCTTCTATAAACACTCAAATTCTTACTTCTTGTAGCTTAAATCCAAGAAAAAGAGTAAGCAAAGAAATCTACTCGAGACCTTAATAGCTTACTTTTTCAGAATTTGTAGAACTGACCACACCCAAAATCAGCTTCTGTAGCTTTTCATCCTTCAGTATATCACGAATTTCACTTGATGAAGCTGTGTCATGGATAGCAAAAGAATTTTAAGGTAATCTTAAACCGAAAAGTCCCATTCTTTTGCAGATACTTCCATCCTAACTAAGAAGTTCCATTCATTGATCGAACATCATGCCCTAAGTTCAGTAGCTCAACAAAAAAATCCCCACTTTCAATAAACTATTTCATTAACAAGTTCAGTAATGCCAAAATATCAAAAACTGAGCAAACCAACAATAGATAAATCATGAGCCTTTAAGAAAAAAAAACAACCATCGGCCAATTAAAATCCTCCTAAGCAAAACCAACAGGTGACGAGTGGAGTTGCCTCAAATATATTAAATGTGCCTTGGACAGATTATCATCCACCCACATTTCAATTTTATTCTACAATCAGGTTAATGAACAAGTTAACAGTATGCTGAATGTTTTAGTGTAAATAAGGACAGTGACCATACCTATTGCTTCCAGCTGAGATTGCTGCAGTAATTCACCTGGCTCATCCACACAATGGGGCTGGTCAAGACGAACAACTGGTGCAGCATCTGAATGAAAGAGCATATGGTAACACAATTAGCAAAAACTGGTTTTTAGTGAGTACACACATCAAACAGTTGAACTGCATTAGAAATGAAAATTTAATTTTACACACATCATTCAGCTGAACTGCATTAGAAATGAAAATCTGATTATACCGGAACTGGGATAATCGGAGAAAGTATTGGGCTTTTCACATGGAATTTCTTTATGCTTCTTGAAGCAGGGGAGAGAGCAGTAGGGCGTGATACAGACCGGGCACTTGTATTTCGACTGCGCCGCTTCGCACACTTTACAAATCTTCTGGCCCGGCTTAGTCTGCTCCATGGCCGTGCGTTTTTTTTGTTTTGATGATTGCAAGCTCTCGAGAATGGATGCTCTATGTCATGTCATCAATGGAGGAAGGTTCTGAGTTTCGAGTACAGAGAGATTCAAGAATCGTGGTTCCGGGACTGGGGTTTGGACTATTGGGCTCTATTCATTAAAACGGCCCAAATAGTTTAAACAGTCACCTTAGAGTTTGACCAAACAGTCACTTCATAAATAATACTCCGTCCGTGTAAGCCCAAATTACAGTCAAATCATTGCACAAAAAAAATGTTTATTCGTTAATATGTTTAACTACGTATGATAATGGAAAATAAAAATTTACTTTCTATAAACTACTTATTACGAAGAATTCAACAATATCACATACGATAATATTATTTCTCATATATCTATTCAAATATGCGGTCAAATCTTGATAGAGAATAGTATCATAAATTAGGTGAATAATTTGGGCTAGGACAGGAGAAGTACTCATTCTATTAGCTTTAATTTTCGTCTTATATTTGAAGACTAGACAACACCCATACCGCTGCACGAATTATGAACGGATATTTAAGATATAATTTATATTTTAAATAAGAAATGAGTAGGTGCCATATATGTTTATTAATATTATAACAACCATTAACTGCAACATTCTTTATTAAAATTTCAAAGCCGCCGTATGGTAGGGTTGTTTATATTATTATGAATAGAAATTTGAGTACATGTTCTTCTTTTTTTTGAAAGGGCAATACATTTGCCAACAAAAAAATGTCCTAATCTAAGTAGAGGTTTTCTACTAAATTTACAAAAATGTGGTATAAGACATGCTATTAGTGAGAGTCATCTCCATCATCGGCTGGACATGTTATTTACTATGAAAAGGAGACGGGAAGTCAGCTCTGGATTCTTTGAAACAGCTCCCCTTCTTTGGGTTATTAATTTGACCCAAATGCAAATAGGGTGAAAATTTAACCCGAAAATATATGGGGAGAACGCATTCAGCGAATGCGTCCTTCAATTATATAATTATTTTATTTTGTATACTAGAATTAAAAAAAATTAAAAAATAATGAAGATGACACATTTGTACATGTGTGAAATTTAAAATGGAATTTTGATGTGATGGAGATACAAACTCTGTAGAATTTTAGTCACCAATTTTAACTAGTTAAATCAAACTTGTGCTATTCTACATGACATGACGATTATTAGTTTCATAATATTGGACAATATATATTATTAAAATAATATATAACTATTTTATTATTAAATTTATATTGGAAAGCATTCGAGTAATTAAGAAATCAAATCCATTTTTACTGTTCCTTCCATTTCACTATGTTTGGCACATAGATTTGAGTTTTTTTGTAAACAAATGTGTAGAGATAATTGAGTGAAAAAGGTAAAAAGTTGAATGAGTAGTTGTGAATGATTCACTTTTGCCATAAAAAGGAAATGTGACAAATTTAGAAGAGAGATAAGTACCAAAATAACCCTGACTTTAGGCTGAAAGTGCAATATAACCCTGTAATTTCAGAAAGTGCCAAAATAACCTTTGAATGTGTTGACTATTTAGTCAACAGCTTGATTGCCGGTTTCTGTTTAAATGGCCGGTTTGCCCTTGTTTTTTAAAAAAGAAAACACTTTTTTCTTTCTTACGTCGCTCTGGTTTCTTTCCTTCGTCGCCTTTGACCCACTTTATGTTCTCCGATTCCACTTATTGCCCTCTTTCTCAACTCAGACCAAATCCTTGATGAAATGGATGACCACTTTCTCAAGCGGAGCGGGTCTGGAAACTTCCTAATAAGAGCAGGAATGGACGACCCGAGTTGAAAAAGATATCCCACTAGCGGTGGGTATGTAGATGATGAACCACCATCTTTGGCGGTGGCGCTAGGGTAGGGTTCAACGGCGGGTCAGATTTGGTGGTGCTCAAGGGGGATGAGGAGGGTGAGGGAAACGCCGATGAAGAAATTGGGGGACGGCGACGATGGGGTACAGTGACGATATGGTAGGGTTCAACGACGGGTCGAGTTTAACGACGGGTCAGATTCGGTGGTGCTCAAGAGGGATGAGGAGGGTGAGGGCTACGGTGGGTAACACCGACGAAGAAATTGGGGAACGACGATGGTGGGTATGGCCGCGTTGGGATAGGGTTCAACGGCGGGTCAAGTTCAACGGCGGGTCGGATTCGGTGATGCTCAAGAGGGATGAGGAGGGCGAGGACTGCGGTGGGAAACGCCGATGAAGAAATTGAGGGACGATGATGGTAGGGTATGGCGATGTTGGGGTATGGTTGAACGGCGAATTAGATTCGTTTTATTTTTGTTTTGTCGTAGGGTTCAACGACGGCGCTGTTGTCGTAGCTTCATCTTTGTTCTGAGGTTAGAGTTCCGCGACGGGGCTATGGTTCCACCTCCCTTTACTCCAATGATGTTCCACCCCTTCTTGTTGGGCCAGACGTTGGCTTTGAGTTTGGGTTCACCATTACCGTCGTTGTCGGCTGTTAAGAATTCATCCAAATCCGAAAATTAGGGATGTTGGTTTAGGGTGGCGGCAAGAGGGAAGTGGAGGCGAAGGTAGGGATGATCGTGGGTCCAGGACCCAACCCAGACTCACAGGGTCTAGACCCATTGGGTCGGGTATGGGTCCAAAAAATTTAGACCCATCGGGTCCGGGTATGGGTCTAGATT
>JAULKM010000007.1:4540843-4552675 GCA_032355605.1 Rubia tinctorum
CATTCTCTATGGAGAACCTGGAACGGGCAAAACCTTACTTGCAAAGGTAAATTCTTGCTAGATTTAACTGAGAAATTATTACAAAACTGAACTTTTTGCAAAACCCCCTCTTTCACTTGGAGAGTCCTGGTTGTGTTACTGAAAACAGTATTACAAATAGGTCTCCTTTTACTCTCTTTTGTATGTGCTCTTGAATTGAGGTACTTAGGCTTGCTGTTGATGATTAGAAATTAACTCTACAGTTTGATCTTATGTTTCCCCGTTCAACCTCTATCGCCTTGCACTAAATGCTTTCTGATTCATTTTTTTGTGACTTTTATGTTTCTATACTCTGGGAACATGAGGTTTTAATTTTCTTTACTGCAATTGTTGTACAGGCAGTGGCCAATTCTACATCAGCAACTTTCCTGCGTGTTGTGGGGAGTGAATTGATCCAAAAGTACTTGGGAGATGGCCCAAAATTAGTGAGGGAACTCTTTCGCGTTGCTGATGACCTGTCTCCCTCCATAGTCTTCATTGATGAAATTGATGCAGTTGGTACCAAAAGGTAAGCTTTTCTTCACAATTCTAGGAAACCAGAATGCAATTTTATTTTGTGCTAATAATGTTGCATATATAGGTACGATGCCCACTCAGGTGGTGAACGTGAGATTCAGAGGACTATGCTTGAGCTGCTGAATCAGTTAGATGGTTTTGATTCAAGGGGAGACGTGAAAGTCATTCTTGCAACTAACAAGATTGAAAGTCTTGATCCTGCCCTTCTAAGACCTGGTAGGATAGACCGGAAAATTGAGTTCCCTCTTCCAGATATCAAGACAAGGAGACGTATTTTTCAGGTTTGTAGTACAGTTCTCAGTATGACCATATTCACGAGTACATTAAACATGCGATTGTTGGATAAGTTCTGAAGGTATCTGGTGATGATGCTATAAACATTGCATTTATACTTGCAGATACACACATCTAGGATGACATTGGCTGATGATGTCAATTTAGAAGAGTTTGTCATGACCAAGGATGAGTTTTCCGGAGCTGATATTAAGGCCATATGTACTGAAGCTGGATTGCTTGCTTTAAGAGAGCGCCGTATGAAGGTAAGAACGTCACTAGTTTGCAAAGTATATTTCTGCTTATGTAGGGGCGCTATATTGAACATGCTAGTCATTAGTTTGCAAAGTATATTTCTGCTTATGTAGGGGCGCTATATTGAACATGCTAGTCACTAGTTTTCTAAGTATATTTCTGCTTATGTAGGGGCGCCATATTGAACATGCTAATATTTGAATCGCACTTCTCTGAGCTATGTACTTGCTATCCTCTGCTTCAACTGTTGCTTACTTCTCTGAATGAAAAAATAATAATTTGACTGATTATGCTCCTCAAGTATTAGACTAGGGTTCTTTCTTTTTGCTGAAGCTCGACTACTTTGTTGACGAACTTTGATAACTGTTTGTTGCCGTCGGTGGATATTGACCTAAATGTGTTGCTGTCAGGTAACACATGTAGATTTCAAGAAGGCTAAAGACAAGGTTATGTTCAAGAAGAAAGAGGGAGTTCCAGAGGGACTATATATGTGATGAATAACATGGTCTTCGTTGTACTTTGATTTCAGGACTTTCATTCTCATTCAAATGCCTTTGGCTTCTTGTCTAAACCCGTAATCTCAATAGATGTTCGCGCAACAATTTGGTTATTAATTTTATGAGCCATCTTTGATTTCAGAGCACTTCCATTTTCTTTGCGTCGTCCTAATGTGGATTTGGTAAGGCTTCATAATCTTGGAACTCTCCCCCCCTTCTTTTTGGGTACAAAGAGTTGATTCAGATCAATCCACTATCCAACTAATAAGTTCATTTTTTTTTATAAAATAAATTCATTAATTTATGGGTTGTTGTTCAATTAAAGTTATTTATTAATGGATTATCATGGGTTTAGCAACAAATGGATTGGGTCATTAATCACTTAACTAGTGGGTTAACATATAATTTAATGGGTTTAAGTTCATTGATCCAACAAATCACTATCAAATAAGTAATTATTAATTGCTCCAATAAGTCATAGCTTAGCCTCCTTTTTTTTCTCCTTCTATTCTTCTTCTGGTTGTCGGGTTAGGTGGGGTTAGATTTTGGGTCCAGACTGACGAGTCGGGTTAGGTTTTTAGACTCATGTTGGCCAGTTCAGGTTTCCAACCCAGGTTAGTAGGGTTAGATTCTGAGGCCACGTTGGTTGGGTTCAGTTCCAGATCGGGTTATCATGTCGAATTTCAAATTTGATTTGTCGGGTTCGGGCCTGGAATTTTTAGTCAGGTTTCTGGCCTCGGTAAGTCGATTAAGGTTTTAGGTTCAGGTTGGTCTAACCTTGGGTTTGGTCTTAGGTTGTCGAATTGGGTTTCAACACAGGCTGTCGAGTCGGGCTTTAATCCCGAGTTAGTTGGTAACGACTTCGAGCCCAGATTGGTCGGGTCAAATTTTAGGCTCAATTTTTGGGTCTCGTTTTGGGCCTAAGTTTTCATGTTGGGTTTCAAGCCCCGAGTAAGTAGGGTTGGGTTTCAGCTCTGGGTTGTCCGGACTTAAATTTTGTGTCCATGTTGTCGAGTTGGTTTTGGGCTTGGGTTGTCGAGTAGGGTTTTGGGCTAAGGTTAGTCGAGTCGGGTTTTGGGTCCAAAGTTGGTCGAGTTAGGTTTCAAGTCCGAGTCGATCAGGTTTTGGGGTTTGAGCCTTGATTTTTTGGTTTTTTTGGTTTCAGGGTTGTTAGGTCAGGTTTTGATCCCAGGTCTGTCAGATTTTGGATATTTTTGGCCTAGGTAGCTGGGTCGGGTTTCGTTCTCGTGTATTCGGGTAAGGTTCCAGGCTCTAGTATTTGGGTATGGTTTTAGGGACATGTTGGTCGGGTCAAATTGGGTTTCGTGTCCAGGTTAGATTTTAGATTTCTGACATGGGTCGGTCGGGCCTTGGGTCGGGTCAATTCAGGCCTAAATAGTGTTTCAAGTTCGGTCAAGTTTTGGGACTGGGTCGATAAGATTTTAGATTTTTGGGTTTAAGATGTTTTACTTGGAGGAACATTATAAGTAGGGAAAAATATAAAACTAACTCTATTATTTTTTTGAAAGTGCCAATCAAATCATGTAAAATATGAAAGTGCAATTCTAACCCTAAGTTTTTCAACTAATGTGCCGATATAACCTTTTCGTACTGTTATGGTGTTGACTTGACATTTTTCGGCATTGACTAAACTTAAAAAGACTAAAATACCCCTAATCAAATCACCACCTTCATACATCTACTGTCTCATCGCCTCACAACCTCCACACCTTCACTGCCACACCACCTCCGCTGCTTGCCCAACACCATCTCCACCCGCCCAAACCCACCCAACACATCACCTCCTCCACCCACCCAAACCCGTCCAAACCTCACATCTCCGCCCACCTCCAGAAACCTTCACAAGATGAACTTAATTTCCAGCTCCACCTCTCTGCCATTTCTCCGGAATTCCAGTTCTTTCACTTTTGCCCCTCCATTCTCTTTCACCGCCCACCTCTCCACAATCAAGTGTGCTGTCATCACGGGCGGTGCCGACGACACCATTAAAATCTACGACCTCGACACCTCATTTGAGATGGCTCCCTTCTCTACACCGCCGCCTTCACCTCCCCCCTCGCAACCTCATTGCCACCGCGGACAATGACATCGTCATTAGCTACGACGCCGACCCCTTCATCCATTTAAAGACCGTATTGACGAAGAGGGTCATTAGGAAGAACTTACGAGCCTGCAAATGGAACAGATAAAGTATTTGTTTCACTGCCTTTCGTGTTCATATTTTTATTGAAAATATGGAATTTGTATGTACAAGACTTCGTTAAATAGGATTTAACATAATTGCCGCCTTCCTAATGATCGTCAATATGGGCATAAGCAACCCTATGCTACCCGTAAGTTATTGCTGAAAGTGTACCAATTTGACTGAAAATGTACCATTTAAAGTGCACTATTCC
Organism: Rubia tinctorum; assembly: GCA_032355605.1. NCBI lineage: Eukaryota > Viridiplantae > Streptophyta > Magnoliopsida > Gentianales > Rubiaceae > Rubia > Rubia tinctorum. Next base: position 4,544,841 of record JAULKM010000007.1, read on the forward strand.
GGCGGAGAAGAACTGGGCAACATGATTGACCGTGTGTTTTCTTATTGGGGAAGAAGAGTGTTTCAGTGGTAAAGTTATTTTTTTATTTTTTTTTGTTTTTCAAAATATTTAATATCAGGTGTATAATGGTTATTTTTTTAATTCCCGGCCAAATTTAGGTTGTCGGGGTTATATTGCCACTTTCATCCAAAACTTAGACTTAGTGTTAGATTTGTAGTTTCAGATTTTACAGGGTTAGATTGCCACTTTCGACCAAAATGTAGAGTTATTTTAGCACTTAACACTTATAAATATGATAGTATATGTTGTTGGAAAAAATAAGTCTCCCGTGATTCTATTCTTAGAAAAAAGAAGAGAAAAGTGCTTAGACCATTTTTATCCACAACTCAACCCAACTCAACCCAACTCAACCCAACCCAATTTTATTAATTATTTATTATTCTTTCTCATCCACCTATACAATCCACTATACAACCAACTTATTTCATTTCAATACTTTATCAACAATCCAACCCAATCATACTTTATCAACATTTTTCATTATTATTATTTATTTTGCTTATATATATTAGATTATAATTTATATTATCATTACTTACTTGCTAACTATAATGTTACTAATATTTAAATAAAATAATTTATCAAGAGACTCAAAATTATTACACAAATGACAATTTAAAAGTGCAAATTCCATAAAATTACAATAATTAAAATTGAATTCCAAATAAAAAAACATTCATAAAATATATAGTACATTTAAAATAAAGCATTAACATTTTTTTTGAAAAAACCCAAATTTTCTAAAATTACATAGATTAATATAAAATTTAATTACAAGAAAATAAAAATTAAACTCAACAAAACTCCCCAAAAGAGGGAAGAGTATGTTTCAGCCCCAGACGATAGAAGTCGTGAGGGATTTGTTTTACCTTCATTATTTTATTGAAGCCACATCAACCACCCACTTCAAGGGGTTGCTGATAAACATAGTCTTATGTAACATTTTATAATTCATATAAGTGTTAATATAAGTTTATGATAATTGAAAGAGTCAATATAACCCTAAATAATAAATGAAAGTGTAAAAATACCATTTCTAACAACTTTTAGTCGGAATTTTGTGAAAATACAGTTTTGCTCCTCTGGAAAAACCAATATAAAAATAAAAATAAGGAATGACGTTATTGTCCTCAGTGTCATTAATTCCCCAAATATTATCGTCGCAACACCGCCGCCGCCGCCGTAACATGTAGGGTTATATCAACACCTTATGAAAACTAATAGAGTTAAATCAGCACATTCCTAAATCTTAAATGGTTATATCAGCACATTCCTAAATCTTAAATGGTTATATCAGCACATTCGTAAAAAGTGTAGGGTTGTATATGCACATACAAAAACTTAAGTGTCATATAAGTAGAAAATCAACGCAAACCGCATGCAATCACCATTTCAACCTCTTCTAGCGATCGTTGACATTCCAGAGGGTAATTCCAGCGGCGAATGAGGCCCTCCGGCGAGGTCGACACAACAGACGTTGACGTGGAGGTGCGGAAACCCTTAAAAAGGCATCTTCATCCAAAATTCCCCCTGATTCCCTAAGATTAATGTGATATTGAGTTTGATTTTGTGATTTTTTTTTGCTTCTCTTCATATGAATAGATATTTATGGTATATGGTATATAATATAGAGGTTTTGATGACATTTTGTTTATTTGGTTGTGTTTAGTTTGGATTGACGATTGGGTGACCTTTGTTGTTGTGTGTGCAGTTGTTATTTTGTTGTGTTTTTCGACGTATGATTTTTAATGTTGATGAGTTTTAAAATGAGGCATCGATAAGTGATAATGGTGTTTAATATGAATGAGAGTGTTATGATGTCGAATTTTATGGTGTATATGATATTATGATGTGATAATGGTGTATATGATGTTGTGGTAGCCCGTTAAGACCAACCGAGTGTATTACAATACATTTTACTTTTTTTATAGTATGTGCTAATAAAACCCTATATTTTTTACGAGTGTGGTTATTATAACCTTATACTATCTCCGTCCAAGCAAAACTGACACATTTTATCTTTTAAAAATCAAACTGAGTCAGTTTCGACCATTAAGTTATATTATTATATATGCAAGACTATTATTATGTTATATGTTGTTGAATTCATCATAATATATAGAGAAAAATGCATTTTAACCCTGTATTTTGGTTGAAAGTGCAAAAATGACCATCTATTTCAATGACCAAAATGCCAACGGCCAAATTGCCCAGAAATGGGTGAAATGACTATTATAACCCTAATAGCCCTAACTTCTTTGCCTAGTTCCCATCCTCATCTCTTTCCATCTCTTTCTTTCTGCGAAAAGAACCACCACCTCTCCTCTCCTCCCACCTAAGCCCATAACCTCTCTTTCTGCCGACATCCACCACCACCTCTCCTCTCAAGAATGCCCCGTTGACTCTGTCGATCTCCGCCCCCCGTTCCTACTCTGTCGATCTCCGCCGACTACCAACACATTTTCCAGAAATCCCAGCTCCCCTGGGAAGCCTACTTTCGGGTCCAGGGCCACCCATGTGAGGGTCGCTCAAAGGTCTCCTGCTAGGGAGGAAACAACACTCGGAGATTCGTTGGAATCGACCTGGGAAGAAATAAGCCGTGGCGGAGAAGGTTTTCGGAATTGATTTAGAATGAACTCTGTTGTGGTAGCGATGAAGGGCGGGAAACCTGAAGAATTCCGTCGTAGTGGCGATGGTATGTGAATTTAATCTGATGATTGGGGAATTCTTCTTGATTAAGCATTTCAATGGTGAAAAGTAAAGATTTTGGTGTTCTTAGTTGAATTTGATTGTATCTTGATTTGATTTGATAAATGATAATAATTCAGAGGTGATTGAGGTGGTCGGAGATGGTGGTTGGAGATGATGGTCGGAGTTGGGTGTTTGTTTCTAGATGAATGAGGGGGTAGGGCTGGGTTTAGGTGAGGGAGGAGCTAGGATTTTCAGAGGAGGTTCAGGAGAGGTGGTGGGGCATAGGTGGTGGCAGTGGATAGGAGGCGGTGGTGCTCGATGCTCAGTGTTCGACGGCGGCAACGGAGGTGCTTGAAGTTGAAGAAGAAGAAGCTCAGGGGGTATAATGACCATTAGATTTTTATTTTTAAGGTTAGGGGTATCTTTGTCTTTTCATATGAGGTCAATTTCTAAATTACTTTAGTCAACATTGGAATAATGCAATTTGAGTATATGCGCACCATTGCTCAAAGACTTAGGGTTAGTTTTAACGCTTTAAGATTTTACAGGGTTATTTATGCACATTTTCAATTTAATAGGGTCATTTCTGCACTTTTCCCTAACATGTATCTTTAAATTATTATTTTTTAGATTTTTTTACACACATAAAAAAAGATATTAATAGTTGAAAATTGATTAAGTTAACTTTCAAAAGTAAAAAATGTGCCATTTTTGCAGGGACAAAGGTAGTAAAATTTAGGTTTGTGTTAGTATAACCCTATCCGTTTTAATAATATAGTGATATAACCCTATGGCGGCAGTGGTGGCATGTGGTGGGTGGTGGTGAAGCGGTGGTGCGACAGTCGCGAAGCGATGGTGCGATAGTGGTGCGACGACAGTGGGTAAGGGTACAATTGTACATCCAAATTTAGCTTTTGGTCCGAGGACATTTTTGTCATTTCAAGTGTTGTCAATTGGTCAACGTCGGAAGTTTCATTTGAGGATTATATTGTCACTTTCATTAAATAGTTAGGGTTGTTTTTAACTTTAAAAAATTGAGCTTTATATTGACACTTTCGCAATTATGTATGGTTATATTGTATATTACCTAAAAAGATTCGTTTACTTTATAATAAAAAGATGATTTGCGAGCAACCTTACTCAACCCAACCCGAACTGATCCAAATTATAATAGTATTTACTAATTGGTATAATAAATACTATATCAAATATATATAATATATTGATACAAGTATAAATTATGTATTCATAGTTAATCAATAACTATATACTCTCTCCGTCCTGGAATAACTGTCACATACATTTTTGATTCGGTGTTTTATGTACTCCCACCGTTTTACTAAGAGTGACACACTAGGTTTATGTTCTTGGATTAATGTGAAGAAAATGAGAGGTTGAAATTGAATGTAGAAAGTAAAAAGTAGAATGAGTGGATGAGATTGAAGGAATCTTACAAAAAATGGGAAGTGTGTCATTTAAAAAAAACATCCCAATAAGGTAAGTGTGTCACTCTTAGTGAAACAGAGGGAGTAAGTGGATGTGACAAAGAATAATTGTGAAAAAGTAGGAATATTTTGGGAAAACGGTGGACCCAGTCAAAAAAGTTGAAGTTAAAGAGGATATTGTAAGAATTTTACAACATAATTCTTTATCACTTTGCGTAAGAATTATAATATGCCATTTTATATGGGATGGACGAAAATAAAAAGTCAGCCAGTTATTCCGAGACGGAGTGAGTAACATATTTTTATCAAAATTATCCTTTTTAAAGGAAATAGTAAAAGTATTTTTAGTTAGAAGTAGAGTGGAAATAATTGAATCTTTAACTAAATAAAAATAATTTTTAATTAAATAAAATTTATTCATAATTTGAAATATAATGAAAATAAATTATAATTTTGATTACTATTCCAATGTTACTATGATTTTAAAAAATATTTGTTTATTGAAATAAATGAAATTTTCTTTACTATATTTTGTTTATATAATTAAAGAGTCCGTCTCTTGAAAGATGGTATTTCCATAAGCTATGGAAATACTAAGATTTAAACTCCAAATTAGAAGAAATAAAGTTAAAATTTTTGGGTTGTATTAATTGAGTCATAATTTTTTTTCCAAACTTCGTCGCCCCACCACACACAGGGACATGTCGCTCCACCATACTTGACTTTGTTGGACATGTTGGAACATCCGAGTCGGAGCTTGATCGTTGGGAATGACTGTTGGAGACCGATTGTCGGAGCCACCAGGCGCTTGTCATCAGACAATGCAGAGGACTATCGCGGACTTTCGTGGAGCTTCGCCCAAAAAGCAATGGAATCTCATTGGACTCGGTGCAGAACCTGCGATCCTTGTAGGATCTGCCTTCCTTTGTTTCGAAGAACCGGAAACTGCCATCCGGGATGGTTTATCTCCACCATATTTGTTCATCTCTCCTCGCCATCTCCGCCTTCTCCAACCCATTTCTAAAGCCATTTCCACTTCTTTTTATAGACATAGATCTAGAATCCTCCGTCGTTCTCCCTTAGTTTTTCCGCCATCTATAATCTCTCCACTCTTTTCTTCCCGGTGATGAGCTTAACGTGTGTTCTGCAGTGGATGGTGGGTGTCCAGAATCCTCCGTCGTTCCCCCTTAGTTTTATACTCCATCTCTGTTCTCTCCGCTCTCTTGGTGGAAGGTGATGAGCTCAACGAGTGATGGGTGGTGGCTGTAGTTGTGGTGGTGCGTGGTGGAAGGTAGGGGGTGGAAGGTGGGTGGTTGGTGGTGGAAGAAGGAGAAAGATGAGGGTATTGTTGGTATTTCACACGAATGTAATTTTGCCTCTCTTTCTCTTGTTGCAAAAACGACTGAACAATCTTTGGAGATCTCATTTAGCAATTGTCATAATCATTCCGTGACAAAATAAATTCTGTATATCTAACATCATTAAATGAATATATTAAAGACTTCATATACTTTGGTTTATTTTGCGCAAGGAACAATATAATAAGGATTGTTTGCTGCTGGTATCAACCGAGGGTATTTATATCATTACGATTCCCCTAATACACATAAACGACGTCGTGTTGGTTTCTCAAATGTGCGTAGACGCCCGAGTAATTGAAGGTTCGTTGGTTATGTCGGGGTAGCTTTTCCCGGAGTTTTCGACGGTCATGACCAACGGCGGCCAGTTTGTGTAGTACAGCATCTTCGGTAACCTGTTTGAGGCCATCCCCAAGTACCAGCACCCGATCATGACCATCGGCCGCGATGCATAGGGGATCGTCTGGTATTTTTCGCATTCTTTTGGTGGGTTCTTTTGATTTTATTTATTTATGCGGAGTCTGATTTGATTGTGCTGTGAATTTAGCTCTATGCTGAATGCGGAGACGAATGAGATGGTGGCGGTGAAGAAGATTGCGGTTGCTTTTAATAATCACATGGACGCTAAGCGTACTCTCCTGGAGATCAAGCTTCTTCTCCATTTGGATCACGGAAATGTAAGTACTTTTATTTACCTTATCATCCAAGCAGTTAAAGTCTGATGACACTGTCACATTGTTGGAGCCTTGGAGGTTTGAATTTCACTAATTAGAGAGGGGAGGGATTTTGTGTGATAGTTTGGGGCTCATTTTGGGTGATTTTTTCTAACGAAAATGTATTTAGTCTATGTTTGTTTGCGTGGAATTCGGGTTATGGAAAGGAGGCTGCTTTTTGTAGAAATTTCTACTTTAAATAGCATTAGTATCATTTCCATATCCTGGATTTTAAGCAAACAAACAGGCAGACTGTGCATTTACTGATAATCAGGCATGAAATTAGTTACTAAAATTGTGCGAAAACCAATGTGCTGCAGGTTAATGCCATCAGGGATGTGATTCCTCCACCCACCAGAAGGGAATTTTGTGATGTTTACTGTGCTACTGAGTTAATGGGTACGGATCTTCACCAGATTATTCGGTCCAATCAGTCTTTATCCGAGGAGCATTGTCAGGAGTCTTTCGTTTTCGTATTCTTTGAGTTGTGAATGCAATTGTTGGTTTTGTGTGATGTTTTCTGATAATGGATTGTTGTGTTGCACTGCAGTACTTTTATGAAATTATCAGAGGGCTGAAGTACATGCATTCTGCGAATGTCATCCATAGTGATCTTAAGCCAAGTAACCTTCTACTGAATGCAAACTGTGATCTTAAAATAGTGATTTTGGTCTTGCTCATTTGAACTACGAGAATGAGTTCATAACAGAATATGTGGTGACTAAATGGTACAGGGCTCCCGTGCTGCTCTTGAACTCGTCAGCTTACACTTCTTCGCTTGATGTCTGGTCTGTTGGCTGCATACTGCCTTTTCTGTAACTTCTTGAATTAACCCTACATCTTGAGGCACAGAGTTGATTGATTTTATCATCTGCAGTTGAAGAAGCACGTTCACATCCCTACCTAGAAAAATTACATGACGTAAGTGATGAACCAATCTGCTCGAAACCATTTTCTTTTGACTTTGAGCAACAAGTAGTGGGAGATGAGCAGATTAATGATATGATCTACCAGGAGGCCTTAGAAGCAAACCCGAAGTATGCATAATATGCTGTTATCGAAGAATATGCATTCGGATAAGAGTAGTAAGATTTTGCACAACGAGGTTAGTATCAGTTTATTGGATGGTTTCAGCCATCTTGGTTACATGCAAGAAATGAACCTGGATTAGGGGTCAACCACTTGGATATCCAAATGATGGAGATTGCCCTAATGGTGGTGTTAAACTCTCTTTCTTTCACTTGGATTAGACATATTTTTCATTCTTCTTTTCACATTTGTGTGCTGTAATTTTATTTTATTTTTAAAAAGAAAGCAACTTTGATACATGAAAGGAGATATCAAAAAGATTATGTGAAACTCCTGGAACCTTCCATGTGATTCCATTTCATAAATCCCCACCCCTTGTGTTAATTCACGAACTGGCCAGACATGGAAGGACTGAGTTTTCATGCCCCAGTAGCATTGATCCACCTATAAAATGAGATCTTCGAATTTGCATATGGAGTTGCACAAAAGGAGAAGGATGCAAGATGAGTGATTCTGAAAGGGCAGGAGAAAGGTCTGGA
>JAULKM010000007.1:4576744-4587426 GCA_032355605.1 Rubia tinctorum
GCCAATCTCTCGAGGGATGGAACCTGAAATGTCATTGGAAATAAGCAGAAGTTTGCTTAGATTCTTCAGCTGAAACAAGCCAATGGGAAGGCTTCCAGTCAAGAAATTATGCGACAGATCCAGCGCTTGAAGGCTTCTGCAACCAGCTAATTCAGCTGGAACGCTTCCTTCCAGCTTGTTCTGCCACGCGAAAAACACGTCCAACTCTGTTAACATTCCCATCTCCTTAGGAATGGGTCCCGAAATCTGGTTAGAATCGAGCTGCAACTGCACCAGGTTAGTGGCATTAGCAAGCACGGGAGGAATGAAACCGGAGATGTTGTTAGTACTAATCATCAACTCTTCCAGTTTCGTAAGGTTCCCGAATGACCAAGGGATGGATCCAGAGAGAAGATTCAATGAGAAATCAGCAACAACTAAACTTCTGCAGTTCCCAATTTCTTCAGGAATATGCCCCTCAAGATTGTTCTCCCACAGCAGCAACTTCTGAAGCTTTTGCAGCTTTCCCAACTCCTTTGGGATTGAACCTGACAAACCATTCCCATACAAATACAGGTACACAAGCTCTGTGCAGTTCCCAATCTCCGGCGGGATTTCACCTGAAAGCATTGTAGTATAAACTGACAATGATTGAAGGTTTCTGAGCTTACCCAATGAAGCCGGGATAGCGCCCGAAACTTTAGTATCAGCGAGGCCTAACACTATCAGGTTTAGGCAGTTCCCAAGCTCTTCCGGTATCTCACCATCAATCTCTTTGTTACCTCCAACTCGTAAGGATTCCATAGCTGCTAGTTTCCCTAGCTCCACTGGAAGATTCCCACTAAGCTCATTGTCGAACAACAAGAGATTTTTAAGGCCAATGCAATCACCAATCTCTAATGGGATGCTCCCAGTCAGTTGATTGGTGTTGAGTTTCAAATCTTCGAGATTTCGAAGCCTGCCAATGGTGCTTGGAATACTACCAAAAAGGCTATTTGAACTGAGATCTAGTGTTTTTAGAGAAGTACAGCCTCCAATCTCAAATGGGATAGTCCCTGTGAGATTAGCACCTGAAATAACAAGGCTTTGTAGGGAATGGAGCGACGAAAGATTAGCCGGAAATGGGATACCAAGAGGAACAGACTGAATATCAATCCCAATGACAAAACCATCATCAGAACATGCTACATAGGACCAGTTACAAGGATTCGAATCCGAAGGATTCCAGTCCGCGAAAACTGGAGGAGGCGAGGGAGAAGTATGAAGCCAAGAGTAAAGCACCAGAACTTCATTTTCGTCAGCAAATGCAGGAGAATGTGAAACAAGAAGAAGAGAAATAAAAAACAAGAATAGACAAGAAAGGTATGAGTAATGGCTCAAGGGTTGCATTTGCCTAGGCATTGGCTTCTGCATTGGCCTCAAATCCCAAACCTATCTCCCTTGTTTTGCATTGGGTTCCTCAGTTCTTGAAGATTGAATCCTCACTCTATGAATTGCTGCAAATGTAATTAACCTTGTACAAATGCAACCACTACAATAAACTTGGCAAAGAAGCAAGAACTCACTCACACACACACAGAAAGTTTAAAAAAAACAAAGCAAGCAAGCAATAAGTTATTAATAAAAATTTGTTACCACCATTTTTACCTCGGGGTTCTGCAATCTGTGCTTTTGTGTTTTCTTCAAGCACCAGTTTTATTAAATGCATATTTTCTTTGAACTGCAAATACCATGTGTTGCTGCATGGTTTTCCTCAACCCCTCATTTAGTGGCACTATCTTATGTTTTTGGTTTCTGGGCCGGCCATACCTAATACTGCAGACTCCAATCAATTATTGACGTATTTTCCTCAGTTACGCAAATTATCAAACAGCTCGTGTCCATTGTTTTGAATCCTAGTGAATAATCACAAAATCAAACGTTGTTTGTCTGAATTGTGCAGCTTCCCAACTGGGACCTCCCAAAATGCAAGAATTCTATTTGTTCGTGCTCTCAATGCACTGCATCATGAAAATGTCATTACCCTCAAAATTTGATAACCTCGGTATACTTCCGATACTCCCGATACGCCCTCCGTCCCTCCCCGAATAAATTACAGAAAGAGAAAAAATTGTTGCAAAATTGAACAGTAAAAAAATACTGACTTTACTGGAAAAGGTACACTGAAAAGGGGAAAATACAAAATTTAAAGTCCAATTGGGAATGTGCTAAACCGGTTGAATGTCTAATTATTCCCTCCAAAAAATTATATTTGGCTCCAATTTTTTTAGATTTGGAGCCAAATGTATACTTTTCGACCATCAAAATATCACCCAAACAATTATAAATAGGGGCATTTATTAAGCACCCATTCAAACCCTAGAAAATCAAAATTTTGCTCTTAGAAATAGTTTTTGGCCTGTTCTTCAAGAAATGGCCTAGAACATAAAACAATAATCCCGCCATTTCTTCATCCTCATCATCGAGCAATTTGGGTTGTGATGGTGGGGTGAAACCTTACAAATGAACAAAGGCAAGAAATTGCCCATTTTCTGCTACAGCACATCAAGATTGGGCAGATTCAGAACCAGCAAAGAGTCGAGGCAACGGAAAAATGGTCAGTTTCAGTGAGTGACATCCGCACAATTTGGGCGCGTGTGAAACAGCATATTCAAAATGGAGAGGTTGTGTGTGCCAGTTCAAGAAGACATAAGCGATGCGGAAGAGACAAGAAACCCATAGACCTGGAGGCCTTAGTGGCATTGCCACTAAGGTTCAGGCGCACCTGCTGGAGCACAACAGCATCCTTGTATGTTGGGAAGAGTAGCATACAAAGAGCAATAGCTACCAAGGAGATTAGAAACCACACTAATGCATTACATCCATACCTAACAATGACATGCAAAGAATCAAGGTTGGAGTGGTGCCTAAGCAAGCTGGAGTGCATCTAGCATTTCAAGAACATGCACAATATCATACACATCGACGAGAAGTGGTTTCTCATGACAAAGGCAACAACAAGGTATATTTTTGGTCCCAATGAACCATAACCATATAGAATCACTTAAAGAAAGTATTACCTATCAAAACTCATGTTTTTATGTGATGTGTGTAGACCAGTTTTTGATATAGATCATAGATGGTAATGTAATGTTTGATGGAAAATTAGGGGTTTTCCTTATGTGGAGCATATAGCAACCAAGTACACCACAGTAAATTGACCTAGGGGGACAATGGTGCTTACACCCATAACATCCATCACTAGAGACATCATAAGACACAAGTTTATTCATGAACTCATCATACCAGCAACCAAGGAAAATGGCCAGTTTGGGCAAGCAAAAACATTTTCATACAGTAAGATAATGCCCCAACCCACATATATTGCAAATAGCCTTGAATTTTTAGCTGCATCCACCTCAGATGGTTTTAATATTTAGTTAGTGTGCCATCATTCCAAATCTCCCGACTTAAACATTCTGGATTTGGATTTTTTTGCCTCAATTCAGAGTTTACAACAGCAAAACCCCATTCAAAACCTAGATGGGCTACTACAGGCTATGTATGATGCTTTTGAGATGGGGGGTTCTAGGGTTATAGACAAGATTTTTCTTAGTATGCAATGTGTTATGGTAGAGATCATGAAATACAGGGGTGGTAATGAATTCAAACTGCCACATATAGGAAAGGAGAGGCTAAGAAGACTATGTATGCTACCCCACAGTTTGATTGTGGATTCTGAGCTAGAAAGGGGCTGTTTGGAACACATGGTGGCTATTGGGATAACCAGGAACATTCGGGATCTCCTAATTAGTATGGAGTTAGTGTAGAAATGTAAGGGATATGTAGTTTTGTAGGGTTGTGCTTCTAGATTTTTTTGTCTAGGCTAAACATACCAGGTATTTTGTTAAGGTATGTTTATAAGGCAACCTTGTAAAATCTTGGAGGGCTAAACTCCCTTTCGTGTGATGTATTTTTTAAAAAACTCTACTTTTGAAAACCAGGTTAAGGATCAGGATGAGAGGCAAAAAAATGTAAATCCAGAATTTATAATACAACTACTAGGTTGCAAGGCACACACACAAATAACAACGAAGGGACATACACTAAAAAGCTGCCATCCAAAAAAAAATTTAAAAAAACATAGTTACTGCCAAAGTGTGTACAAATAGTCTATCATCACAGGTGGCTACAAACTAGAACAAGTTCAAGCAAGCAAATAATTTCAGAGCTGGGTTTAATCACATCATGCCCCGACAAGATCAAATCAATATAAGAACTAATAAGCATGAATGCATGTTTTATTCATTCATCACAACTACATCATCAATCATGGGTTTAATTAGCAAATACACATGTCATCACAAATATTATATGTTATGATATCAGTTCATAAATGCCCTGTCAAGATCAGGTTGTCTGTTCACTAACATTGTATGGCTGCATATATAAAACACATAAACATGCATCACATTTTACTACTCCATTATTGCCCCTTATATGAAATATGACATGCCAGTTTTAGTGCAAGTTATACACAAATGAACAAGGCCGCACATTTGAGAATAGAAAGAAAAAAAATGATTCATATACCCAGTCATCACAAGTACCACATAGCACATAACAAACAGAACAAGGTGACATAGTTGCTTCCTATCACCTCTAAAACACAAACCTGCAGTAAATGAAAAATAGTTAGTATGTGAACAACTGAAGAAATAGAAAATAAACAAAGGAAAGTTGGATGGGTACTACCTTATCGTAATGAATCTATTTTCATCATGTGAATCGTTTTCAAACTTGGGTGGTGGTTCAAATTTGGGCTAGCTGCCAGGGTATAGGGCAGTCTCTGTCTCAAAGAACCCTGACTCCCCATATTTAGGGTATTCATTACCCTTGAAGTATACTGAAATATTTGGATCACACCAAGATTAAGAGTCAGAATCATCTGAATCAGGGGGTTGGGTTTCATCTGAGTCACAGGGTTGTGTTTCATCAGAATCAGGTTCATGTGCCTTGGATTCATCTAATGAATCTGAATCAGAGTGGTAAAGCATGGCTGCAGGGACAGGGATAAAATGTGTGGCAATTGGGGTATCCCAAGATTTAGGTGAATCTGTTTGAGGGATAGGCTCATGGTCTATATGGACCTCATTGGGAATGGGTTGTGATTAGATGTCTTCAAGCCCAGTAAAAAAAATTGGGATCGAAACTTGGCTCAAACTGTGACTTGCATTGGGAGTCATTCAAGGGCTGGAAAGGGGCAGATTTATCCTGCCCAACCATGACCCTATCACCATGAACCATGACTCAGTGAACACAATTAGGGGGGCTAGGGTTTCAAATGCAAACAAACACAGATAAGGTAAAAATAGCTTGCCTGGGGCAACACAAGTAACAATCAAGTAACTCAATTAAGATGTAAGGTAGGGGGGAGTGCAGGCATAAACAGAGGAGACAAAAGATGCCTATGAACTAACACTTCAGGTTAAGCACAAAATATGCAATAGATAATAGACAAGTACATCAAGACATTAACATCAACAGGGGAAACCCTAGTCGACTCTTAAAAAATGCTAAGGCACATGTAATCAGTGGCTACCAGAAATAACAACCGGATCTAGTTTCAGAACGGGTAAGATAGCAATAAGGGCAAGAAATAATCACATCCAATACATAAGAAAGAACAATAGGAGCACATGCATGGGGTTTTGTAAGCATTTTTCTTTTAAAAAATCCTAGATATGAACACGGGAAACCCTAATCGATGCTAAAATAAGATTATATCTCCTTCAAATGGAGGCTACCAACAAGATAATGAGTCACACATCGGGCATAAATGATGATGAACAACAACAATATTCACAACATAAACATGAAGCACATAGTAAATGAGTGAATTTTTTTTTGATAAATCATCACATGCATGAGGTTTTTAACAGCAAAAGTGAAGATCCATGGCTACTCTTACCGATTGAACACAGAAACCATAAGGAATCAAGAACCCGGATCTCAAAAAGTAAAGAGATTTGTCCAAAAAAAGAGCGAATCAACCAGCAAAACACGAATCAAGACTCAAAAAACTATGATGAACATTTACAAACTTCAATCGAAGTTAATTTTGAAAACCCCCAAACAACTCACAAAAACCCTAGTTCGCAACCCAGAGGCTGTGATAAAAAAAATGATAACCCAACAATGTAATCACATAGGAGCAACGAAAGTAGCATAAAAACTAGAGAGAAATATCATGGAATACAACAAAATGAGATCGGAATTGGATAGGGTTTTGTGGGAAGAGGGAGAACAGTGGAGAAGCTGCGATTTGTGAGAGAGAAAAGAGAGAAATGAGGAGAAACTAGAGCATTGAGGATTATCTGAGAAGTACAAATGGAGCGTTGGGAGAGCAATAATTGAGCATTGGAAGAGTAAATGTGAGGCATGTGAATGTGGCAGGCGTCTGGGATTTTAAAATTTGATTCTCACATCTGCCACACATTTTTCAACACGCGTCCAAGGGGGGACCAGTTCTGCTAATTAATATGCCTTAATGAGTGTAAATAATTAAGGGTCCAGGGGCATTTTTGTCTTTTCACAACGGTTCAACATGGATGATTTTGGAAAAAATTGACTCATTGCAATTTGAGGTGGGACAAACAAAAATAGAAAGTGTGCATTTCATTCAGGAACGGAGAGAGTAATATTATTTTACCTTTATTTTTTTCTTATTGGTCCTGTTGTTTTTTAAGTAAGTGTATTTTATTTTAGTTTAATTCAATTCAAGGCTATTTAGTTTATTATTGGTGCTATATTAAGTTATCCGTCATTTATTTATGTTGTATTATTATTAAATTACAAAGTTTTGGGAAAACAGTATTTCCATAGGCATGTGAAAAGACATGGTTAAATTAGAATTATAGAAAGGTAAAATATTTTAGTTGCAATATTAAATATTTATTATGCAACGTGCAATAGTTATAAGTTTATGACCTGATTAATGCAATCCAAAATTTTTATCTTGATTTCTTCTAATTTGCAGTTTAAACCTTAGTTTTTCCATAATTTATGGAAATGTCGTCTTTCAAGATATGGACTCTTATTAAATTATATATTATCTCTTTTTTCACAATTTAATATGGAAAAGTTCTGACAAGGACAGGGTTAAATTAAAAACTATAGAAAGGTAAAAGATTTTACTTGTAAGATTAAAAATTTACTATGCAACGTATAGTAGTTATAAGTTTATGACCAGATTATTGCATCCTATCAATTTTATTTTGGTTTTTTCTAATTTGCATTTTAAAGCTTGATTTTTTATAACTTATGAAAATACCGTATTTCAAAAGTTGGGATCATTTAACTTTCACACTGTATTTTTATTAAAATTTTAATCCATCTTCTTACCTCCTTCTGATTATTTACATTACACTTTATTTTAATTTATTTTTTTTATTCTACACTAGTTTCTTTATTTAAATTTTAAAAGGCGTGTTAAAATCACAATCTCTTTATCTACCAACCTTATGTCTTAGTACATATATATCAATAAAGTTGATAATTTTTAAATGAGAAGAGAAAAGTGTTTTTATAACCTTACCTATCTGACATAAGTACCAATATAACATTTCATTGTTCGAAAGTGTCAATATAACCCTAGATAATCAGTGAAAGTGCAAATATAACCCTCTCCGCCAACTTTTAGCCAGAATTTTGTAAAAATACATGTTTGTCCTCCTGAAAAGTTTAAAATACTAAAAAATAAAAAATGACTTTATTACCCTTAGAATCATTAACACCCCAAATATTGCCACCAGACCGTCGTGGGACCACTGCTTGATATGAATCTCCTCGCAGAAATTCTGAATTGTGGAATTTTAGATTTTTAACTAAATGAGAGACATTCGCAAACCCTAGTATAGTCGCATGAAAATTGATCAACTTGCCCTTGGGATTGTTCAATTTCAAGATTTGTAACCCTAACTAGCTCACAGGATTAGTTCACAAATCGAATGTATTGATACTCAACTAACTTGCAGGATTAAGCAACAATAAAGAAAACTCGCAAGAAATTGAGAATATCTCAAAAATCTAAATATATTATGCATAAAAGTGTGATGTAAATCTCGGCCAACCCCTCTATTTATAGGGTGTCCATCGGCCACAAACTGTAATCACAAATAAAAACTGAATCGACTTATAACAGTTCAAAGAAGTTAAAACCATATCTAATTATAATACCTAAAATAAATGTTAATATAGCTGAATTCTTCAAGAAGTAACCTTGAAAAAATATTGCCTTATCCAATCTTACCAAATCTAATTCTAATCATTATAGAACTGAATATTCTAAACCCTAATGAACCAAGATTTCGAAATACAGCTCTTCAAAGCTCACATGGTCGAGCTCTTCCCTAAAAATCTAAAATGAAATAAATTTACAATAATTTACAACGACCACACTACCTCGTTAAAAACCCGGTGGGAAAAAAGAGTATAGAGTTCTTCATGACGTCTTCACTTCCTCGACACTCTTGAACAATTAATCCAAGAACTTGTCGATGTTAATTTCTTCATTAATTCTTCATCATGAATGTGATCCATCAAAGCATTTAAAACAACATTTCTAAGTTTCGTCCTTGACCTAGTCATCAGACCTGCTATGTCACTTAGAGGATCCCAAACATAACCTTTAAATGTTTGATTAAGTCGTGGAATGTTTTCATCTATGGTGATAGTAATTTGGGCATCTCCATTATTGCTGCACTGCCGTCGTAGGTAGGGTTATATCAGCACAGTATGAAAACTTATGATTAAATCAACACAATTCCTAAAACTTATAAGGTTATATTAGCACATTCGTAAAAAAATGTAGGGTTATATCAGTAAATACTAATATAGGGATTCTAATAATTTTTATTTTGTTGTGTTCAGTCTGGATTGATGATTGGACGACTTTTGGTATTGTGTGTGATTGTTTTGTTGTGTTTTTCGACCTAGGATTTTTAATGTTGATGAGTTTAAAAATGAGGCTACGATATGTGATAATGGTGTTTAATATGAATGGCGGGGTTATAATGTCGAATTTTATGGTGTATAATATATTGTGATAATGTGATAATGGTGTATATGATGATATGATTACCCGTTAAGGCCAGACGAGTATCACACACTTAACTTTTATAATATGTGCTAATATAACCTTACATGTTTTACGAATGTGTTGATATAAACCTATAAGTTTTAGGAATGTGCTAATATAAACCTATAAGTTTTCATAATGTGCTGATATAACCCTACATGTTAAGGCGGCGGTGCAACAGTGGTCCGACATTGGTCTAGCATTGGTCCGACGAACTATAAGGGTAAAATTGTCCACTAAATTTTAGATTTTGCTCTAAAGGTTATTTTTGATCAATTTACATAGAGTCAACACCGGAAATGAGGTTTGAGAGTTATATTAACACTTTCATTAACTAGTTAGTGTTGTTTTTGCACTAAAAAATATCTGATGGTTATATTGAAACTTATTCAAGTAGGTAGAGATATAATGGTATATATCCCAAATGAGAAAGTATCTTATTAGACTGACTAATGGTTAGAAGAATGATGAAAAAACTCATTTCAATAACTTTTAGTTACAAATTATAATTATTTATACATTGCGATACATTAAAAAAACAAAGTTATAGGAATATGTTGCAACAAATAAAAACAAAAACCAAATTACCCCAGTAGGTGCATCAATTATAAAATAAACCCGCTTAACTGCTATTCGATCTATAATAAGACTTTGTGTATTGAGATTATAAAATTGATAAATGTAAAAATTGTCGTGTGAGATATTGATACATTCATCGTAACATATATTTTTTGGGTAAAATGCATTTATACCCCGAGTTCTTTGTTTAGTGCACATATACCCCCAGTTTTCAAGAGTGCACATATACACCTCCCAATTTTTTAAAAGTGCATATATAACCCTCCCGATTTTTTAAATATGCATACATACCCCTATAGTTGAAAATTGGCATTTGAAAAGGTGAGAAGTATGTTTACAAATAAGGAATCTAGAATATATGTGCAATTCCAAAAAATAAAAGGGTATTTCCCCAGATTTTCTCATCTTAAAAAATGCAATGCATTATTTGTGTGGTAAATAGAGAAAAGAGAATGAAGTACTCTTAAAGTAAATGAAAATTGAAGAACAGAATCCCAAAATCTGAGGCAAATCACGTGTGGGAGGGAAACGGCAGCCATATTGAACCATACGACAAAGACTTTGCGCCTTCTTCACACCTTTTTATTCATTAGTTTCACTTTTTTTGGGGAATCATTTCCTGGGGGAAAACAAGGTATGATTCCATTACTACTACAATTGTTGGTGTTTTAAGAAACACAGGCTATTTAATTATGATTGGATTCGAGTAGTTGTGAGCTCGGGATGTTAAAACAAATTTGATGATGTGGAGTGCATACTTGTATAAACTTTCTACGAGCTTACTGTTTTTGGATAAGTATTGAATTATGTTGATCTGAATTTTGATGACTAACCTGTCTTATTCTGGAGTGGAGAGATGCGTTGTTTCAGAATTTATTTCTGATAAATACGGTACATTGGATGTGGAAATATGCATTGTATGGGAATGATACATCGCAAGTGTTGGAGAGATGCTTTGTTTCAGAATTTATTTCTGATAACCACGGTACATTGAATGTGAAAAATG
>JAULKM010000007.1:4587526-4604842 GCA_032355605.1 Rubia tinctorum
TCACGATCCGATCTATAACCGAGCCGATCTCGAGCTTGTTCACGAACGTGCGTGTTTATTCTCACCCCTAGTGCTAATATAACCCTATGTTCTGGTCGAAAGTGTCAATATAAGCCTGTAAAATCTGAAAGTGCAATTATAATCATATTATTTGATTGAAAGTGTCAATCTTACCCTGAGAATCTGAATTTTACCGGAATTCTATGAATCGACTACCCCTATTTTTTCAAAATAAAATTTCAGAAAACTATAAAAGACTATATTACCCTTGTCTATTCAGAAAACCTAGTTTTTCCCAACAATCATCTCCTCGACGCTCCACTCTTCTCATCCGTTTCTCTTTTTCTCTGTCGCCCACTTATTCCTCTTCTCAGTCGTGAATAGGTGGGAATCGGTGGCGGAGGTTGGGGCGGGACAGGGCTGTGGTGGCGGAGCGGATGTAGTGTGGGAACCGGTGTTAAGGGTTGGGGTGAGGAGAGGTAGGGTTGTTGGAAACGACGGCGGGGGGCAGGGATGTGATGGCAGAGCAGAGGAGCAGCGGTGGTGTGGGTGTGTGGAATGATTTTTAGAGAATGGGGTGTGTGCAATGATTGGTTTTAGGTTGTGAGTTGGATGAAGATGATGTTTTGTAGAATTTCAGGGGTTGGGTGAATTTGGCTGAGTTAGTCTTAGATGCTATCCTGTTTATCTAAATTCTGATGCTCCATTAATTTAATTATGGATGGATGAATGGATGATAAGATGAAGTTCAGAAATGAAGGTTTTTAGTTCATTGGGATCTTATGTTTGTTCATACTGATTTGTTGCTGATAAATTTTGTACTAGATTATGTGTTTTTGCTAAAATGGATTCATTTATGTTTCACCGTAAGTGTTTTGATATGAATATTTCTAGTTTTGATTTTTGTTTTTGTTTTTCTACATTGAAATTCAGTTAGCATTGCCCTTATTTTAATTTAATTTAATTTTTTTATTCTGCACTAGTTTCTTCATTTAAATTTTGAAAGGCGTGTAAAAATCATATTCCCTCTATCCCCCGACCTTGTGTCTTAGTACATACGGAGTATTTATCAATAAAGTTGATACTGTTTAAATGAGAAGAGAAAAGTATTTTTATAACCCTACATACTTGACATAAGTGTCAATATAACTATCCAGTGTTCGAAAGTGTCAATATAGTCATAGATAATCAGTGAAAATGTCAATATAACCCTCTCCAGCAAATTTTAGTCTAAATTTTGTAAAAATATATTTTTGCCCTTATAAAAAGATTTTAAAATACTTTAAAAATATAAAATGACTTTATTACCCTTAGAGCCATTAATACCCCAAATATTTCCACCGGATCGCCGTCAGACCACCACCGGACCGGCAGACCACTGCTGCACCGCCGCCGCAACATGTAAAATTATATCAGCACATCATGAAAACTAATTGGGTTAAATTAGCACATTCCTAAAACTTATAAGGTTATATCAGTATATTCGTAAAAAGTGTTGGGTTATATCAGCAAATACTAATATATGAGTTTTTATTATATTTTATTTATTTTGTTGTGTTAAGTCTGGATCGATGATTGGATGACTTTTGATGTTGTGTGTAGTTGTTGTTTTGGTGTGTTTTTTGACCTAGGGTTTTTAATGTTGATGAGTTTAAAAATGAGGCTACGATATATGATAATGATGTTTAATATGAATTACGGTGTTATGATGTCAAATTTTATAGTGTATAAGATATTGCTATAATGTGATAAGGGTATATATGATGATATGGTCGGCCGTTAAGGCCAATCGAGTACCACCCACTTAAATTTTATAATATGTGCTAATATAACCTTACATTTTTTAAAGAATGTGTTGATATAACCCTATAAATTTTAGGAATGTGTTGATATAACCCTATAAGTTTTCATAATATGCTGATATAACCCTACATGTTACGGCGATGGCGGCGCAGCAGCGGTCCAGTGATGGTCCGGTGAACTATAAGGTAAAATTGTCCACTAAATTTTAGATTTTGCCTCAAGCGATATTTTGGTCAAATTACATAGAGTCAACGCCGAAAATTCAAAGTCAGTGCCGGAAATGGGGTATGGGGGGTATATTGGCACTTTCATCAACTAGTTATGGTTGTTTTTGCACTAAAAATTATCTGAGCGTTATATTGGCACTTACTCAAGTAGGTAGGGTTATATTGGTTTATACCCCAAATGAGAAATTCTCTTATTAGATTGACTAATGGTTAGACGAATCACGAAAAAACTCATTTTAATAACTTTTATGTTCAAATTATAATTAATTACACATTGTGATACATTTTTTTAAAAAATCAAAGTTATAAGAATTCCGTTATAACAAATAAAAACAAAAATAATATTACCCCACTAGGTACATCAATTATAAAATAAGTCCGCCTAACTGTTATTCGATCTATAATAAGAATTTGTGTATTTAGGCTATAAAATTGATAGATGTATAAATGTGAAAATTGTCGTGTGAGATATTGGTATATTCACCGTAACATATATTTTTGGGTAAAATGCATTTACACCCCTGATTTTTTTTGTTTTGTGCACATATACACCTCCCAATTTTTCAGAAATGCACATATACACCTCCCAGTTTTTCAAAAATGCACATATAACCCTCCTAATTTTTCGAATGTGCACACATAACCCTATAGGCGGAGATTGACATTTGAAAATGTGAGGGGTATATATGCACAAACAAGAAATTGGGAATATATGTGCACTTTCGAAAAACAAAGGGGTATTTCCCAAGATTTTATCATTTTAAAAAAATGTCAATAAATTATATGTGTGATAAATAGAGAAAACACTAGTGGAGAAAGGGGTCATTAAACGCAATTTTATCATACCAGAGAAGGCACTTTAGAATCGCCTTTGATCGATTTTGATTAATGGCTCCGCCTTTGATCGATTTTGATTAATGGCTCCGCCTTTGATCGATTTCGATTAATTGCTCCGCCTTTGATCGATTTCGATTAATGGCTCCGCCTTTGATCGATTTCGATTAAAGGCGGTTCAAAAACCACCTTTAATAGGACCAGAAACAGTTTTCGAACTCGGAAACTCTTTCTTACCTTCCAAAAAAAATAGCGAGGAAAACCCAGAACAGCAACCCAAACAACAACAATCATTCTGACACCAATAAAATTACAAAAAGAACAAAGGCGAAAGCAGAAAGAACAACGCCTAAACCCTATACACAATAAGAACAGTGGCGGAGGCGCACAAGCCTTAACGGTGAACGGTGGTGGCGCACGTCGGAGACCAGGGGCTGTGCGTCGGAGGCCATCAGCGGAGGTCGGAGCATTGGGGTCTGGCCGTCAGCGGGGTTGTGCATCCGGGTCTAGTGGCGGAGGTTGGAGCCTGGAAGCAGAGATGGGGTGTAGGGTGGCGTGAGGCGGGGCTGAGCGGCAGAGGGAGGGTGAGGCAACTGAGGCGGCTAAGGCAGGGTTCAGTTGCGGGGAGAGAAGTGATTAGGGTTTCAAACGGGGAGAATGAAATTGGGGGAGAAGTATAGCCGCCGACTGTGGTGGGGAGAAATGAAAATGGCTTAACTTAAAATTTTTAAGTATGGGTTTGAGTCCATTAAAGACGGTTCTACCTTTATAACCGCCTTTAAAATGAAAAGGGGATCTAGGAAGGTATTTTCGAACTCGAAAATGGTTCCTGCCTTTAATTAAAGGCGATTTTAAGGGCGGAACCACCTTTAATCGAGCATCATCAAAGGCGAAACTGCTTTTAATTAATTCGAACCACATTTAAAATGGTTCCAGATCTCAATTTGAACTACATCCTAATGATACCTTTAGCAGAGCTCTCTCCACCGGTGAAAGAGAATGAAGTCCTCCTAAAGTAAACGAAAATTGAAGAGCACAATCCCAAAATCTGAGGCAAAATCACGTGTGGGAGGGAAATTGCAGCCATATTGAACCATACGACAAAGACTTTGCGCCTTCTTCATACGAGTACCTTTTTCTTTCATTAGTTTTACTTTTATGGGGAATCATTTCCTAGGGGAAAACAAGGTATGATTCCATTGCTACAAGTCAATGTGAACATGAGAAATACTGTATAGTTTGTGAATTATGTTCATAGATTGGTCCGTGATACGGTGAGATTAAAAAGAACAGAGTTCGAGGAGGAGGAGGAGGACCTAGGAAATTTAATTCACCAAATGGTATTAGAATCTGATGCTGATCCTTATTTTTTCTTTTCAAACCCACACCTTCCTCTTCAAATCCCTTCTTTCAATTATCCACACCTATATGCGTCACAGTTTAAATTGCACGATAATCATTATCACACTGTTTAATAAATATGTGTGACCGTTAATATATTTAACTACGTTTAATAACGATAAATAAAAAGTTGATATTTTGAATTTACTTGTTCTGACAAATTCAACTATATCGCATAAGATAGTATTGTTACTCATATATTTACTTAAATATGCAGTCAAACTTTAAAAGAAAATAATGTCCAAAACGTAAGTGTGCAATTTGATCTAGAACGGAAGGAGTGTGTATTATACTATGCTTTAATAACGTTGGCTACAGACTACAGTAGTTTGTCATCAAATTGCTAGGGCCGTTCTGTTTCCGAAATTTATGGATTAAATTGGCTCCTTTGACTTTAAAATTACAAAATCATACTTCTTGACAAATTTGAAAACTCCTCCGTTTGGCTTATACTGTCTATTCTTTTCCTCATTGGCATCACCTAATGTTATTCTGAGTCTATTTTGCCTTTTTTTTTTCCTTTTGAATTCGTTCGATTTAAAAACCCTCAAGAACACATTTTCATGAAGCAAAATATTTGGTTTATACTTTACAGCCAAGCTATCTCTATCCATTTCAACATAAAGCCGAGATAGGCTTACTTAAAAATAAATAAAGTTACAATAGCAAGGTGGACTAGTTTCTGGGAAGCCGACCTCCTCCCAAGTAGGATCGATTATCACGGTCGACAAATTAATGTGATAAAAAACAAAAAAGTTGAAAACTCGTGGGGTTAAATCATCATATACTACCTCAGTTCAACTATGTTTGACACACTTTTTATCCAAATTTTCTCAAATCATGTTTGACCACTAATAACTTTTGTTACGTTTATTAATGACCTGTAAAAATTTTCTATTTAGAGAGTACATATTACGAAAAATCTAACAGTTCCTCACACAATAATATTACTCTCTTTGTCGCATTTCAAACTGCAATTTAACTATTCATTTAGTTAAAATTTCATAACTTTGACCATAAAATTGAATTAGTATACGAGTATAAATATTATTGTGTGATACCTTGTTAGATTCACTGTAAAATATATTTTTCAATTATCAACTTTTTACTCCATCTGTTTTATTGAATGTGTCACACTTTCCTTTCTTGGTTGGTTTTGTGGATTTGACAAACTTTTATTTTATGGCAAGTTTCTTTCAATTTCATCCATTCATTCTACTTTTCACTTTCTAAATTTAATTTCATCCACTCATTTTATTTAACTAAATTCAAGCACCTAAGGCTATGATGTCACATCCAACGAAACGGAGGTAGTACAAGTTTTAATTATATTTAATGAAACACATTAAGGATCAAATATTTTTTAAGACAACTGTCAAAAATCAAAGTGTGTAGTTTGAAATGAGACAGATGGAGTACTAATTCTATACTATAATAAATTTATTATCAAGTGTGCCTTGAGAAGTTTGATAAAAAAAAGTGTATTAAACAAAGATGAAGGGAGGGAGTATGTTTGTTCAAGACAAAAGGAGCAACTTCTTCATCCGTTTTAAATTATTGAATCACTAAGCTCAAAAAGTCACTAAACTATCTATAGACCATGGCTTCCAAGTATAAGTTATAGCATTTTAATTTTAAAAAAAATGTTATAGCATTAGAATTGATGGGTCTAAAATAAGGATGAGCATGTGTTAGATTTAGGTCGGTCGGCTAAGATCTAGGTTCGACGCTTAAAATTTTACTTATAGTTGAACTTATCTGGATTTGTAGAATATTGAAATTTTAAATCCATATTCAAACTCAACTGATTTAACAGATTTTGAGTCTAAAATGGGTGTCAAATGGATCTAATAGTTTGTTCTTTTCTTCACAAAATAAAAATATAATATCCTAAGTGCAAATAAATTAAGCAAAATACGCACATGCATTAATTCTTCAAGAAAAAATTTTAAACCATTGTAAAAAGTTCAACAATCATATTAGAGAAAAATGCTAAAATAACCCTACCTTTCGGCTGAAAGTGACAATATAATCTTGCAATTTGAGAAAGTGTCAATCTAACTCTGGACTCGGCAGACTTTTTAGTCAACGACCTTTTGGCCGGAATCCGATGAAATGACAATTTTTCCCTTGATTAAAAAAGGAAAAAATAGAAAATCATGAAAAGACATATATGCCCTCCAATTTTTTCCTTATTTCCCTAATTCTGATTCCTTCTTCAAACTTCCTACGCAGCTTCTTCCTTCTTCCTTATTTTCTTCCCTTTATGTACTTAATTTTTCCTAAGCGGCGGTAGGGGCAGAGAGGAGGTAAAGAGAATGAGGAAGTGAAGAGAAGGAGAAGGGGAGAGGGTGGCAGAGGCAGGGGAAGAGGAGAATGTGGTGGAGGTGGGGCAGGAGAGGGGTGGGGATAGGGTTTCTGGATGTGGCGGAAGTCGGGGAAGGAGGATTGGAGGAGGGCAACAATGAGGGTTAAGGGAGAGGGTGATGAAGGAGGGAGATGTGAGGGGATAAGAATTCCGACGTTAATGGAGGCGGGGGGTGGGATGGCTAAGATTTCCGACGTTGGTAGAGGCGGGGGGAGGAGGAGGGCGGTGACGAGGGTTAGGGGAGAGGGCGGAGACGAGGGTGGGAGGGGATAGGGTGGCGAGGAAGGGTTTTCGGCGGTGTTAAAGGTTGGGGAAAGAGGAGGGAGACAACAAGGAGAGAGGGGAAGGGTGTGGCTATGGTTTCTCGGCGGAAAGATTTTTTTGAATTTGACGAGGACTAAAGGAGCTTGCCAGGCGGAGGTGCCGACGTGCATGGTGGTGTTATCTTGTTGGAAAAGAGGTGGGTGTTGAGGACTTGGAGGTTAATCACCGACTAATCAATGAGTTTCATTTTTCTTTCTTTGTCTTTCCTTCTTCCTCTGAAGTCTGTTAGGATAAGATGAGATCATAGATTAGATAAGATGAGATCATAGATTGAGATCTGACTGGATATGCTTGAGATATGTCTAGATACATTGTATGTCTAGGGCTCATATTCTATATCTATTCTATGTAATACACAACCCCTCTCATTGAGAAGTTTCCTTTTTTACATGGTATCATAATAGAGTTTTGATCATCCTTCTTTTTTCTCTCCAATAGTCGTGTCTGCTCTTTCTTTTCCCTCTTCTGCTCTTTTTTTATTTCTCTTCCTACCACAGCTGTGTCTGCTCTCCCTCTTATCACAACCGTGTCCCTGTTTTTCTTGCTCACCAAGCCACTTTACCTTCTCTCCCAATTTTTTTTCTTTTTCCCCTCTGTTGTTCGGCTCCCTCTCCTCATGGCCGAATCAAACAAACTTTCGTACAATACCCTTGTCCACATGTTCCCTATCAAATTGAACTCCACTAATTACCTGCTCTGGAAATTAATAGTGATTCATGTTCCTGAGCTGCAAGGACTGAATGGCTTCCTCGATGGTACCAAGTTGTGTTTCGTTCTTCCAATTCCACCATCGGAGTCATCGTCTTCCACTCCGTACTATGCCTTTGCTATTGGCGCCTCCTCTGGTGATACCAAGGTTGACCCGAAGGGTGCCTTAAACAATCTTTGGTTGATTGTGAAGCTTGGCTTGACGAAAATCAATGTGCATAGAGAGGAAGGATGTCTCAAAATTTTGGTTGATCCTCCTTCTAAACTTAATAATTCCTCTATCCAAGTATCATCGTCCTTTGCCTCAATATATGATCTCATCTTATCTAATCTATGATCTAATCTTATCCTAACAAAGTCAGAGCTAGCTAGGTTTTACTTTTAGTCTCATTGATGCTTGGTACTGGGCTAGCAGCGGCATTTTCCGTTGGGGTTGAGTTTTGAAGAAACACTCAAGAGCTGCCAAGTCATGAGGTGGTGGCTGGTGGTGGCTGGCAGAGATGGTGGTAGAGATGGTGGCTAGTGGTGGCAGACATGGTTGTTGGTGGTGACGGAAGTGTTGGGTGGGGTTTGAGCGAGGCGGAGATGGTAACTGGTGGTGGTGGGGTATTATGGGGATAAAAAATTCAGCTTCTAGATCAAGGGTAATTTAGTCATTTCCTAATTTATCATTAACGGAATTGAGAGGGTCAGCGCCTAAAATAGGGACTTTGGATATATCGACACAAATTTTTCAAAAGATAGGGTTAAATTCGCACATACAATAATTAGTTAAGGTCAAATTGGCATTTTCTGGGATTGAAGGGTTATATTGATACATTCATCCTAAAGTCATAATTATAAATATAAATAACTAATCATATTATATAGGAGAGGTATTTGTTGAGCGGATAATAAATTTACAAAGTTTTTAATCATGTTAATTCTTGACATAAAAATAAAGACTAAAGTGCAAAAAGAATCATGAATTCCTTGATAATTACTTAAACAACCCCTATTTTTTTTAAAGTGCTGAAATGACCCTTGGGTCTTGGGACGTGCCAAAAACAACCCTGTGTTTTTCAATGCCAAACTTGGATTTGGGTTGTTTTAGCATACAAGAAAAACCCCAAAAATTGTAGTATAATTTTATTACTTTTTAAATTCATTGCAACATATATTT
The DNA here is from genome assembly GCA_032355605.1 of Rubia tinctorum. Lineage (NCBI taxonomy): Eukaryota > Viridiplantae > Streptophyta > Magnoliopsida > Gentianales > Rubiaceae > Rubia > Rubia tinctorum. The sequence goes on from JAULKM010000007.1 coordinate 4,596,354, forward strand.
TTGAATATGTCATTTTTAAAAATATTTTTGGATGTTGACTCAAATTAAATATAAACTTAATACTCTCTCTGTCCCAGCATAAGCTGCATAGAGAGGAAGGATGTTTTAAAATTTTGAGAACCTTTGTTTATAAAAAAAAAGGACAATCAGAATAGATGTTCACGTGGGTGAACAATGAAAATTTACAAAAAGCAAACAGTAACTAAAACAAAAAAAAATTAACAATAACATTTGGAGCCAAAAATTCACTTTACATATTTCCCTTCTAATAAATGGAGGGAATTTTTCATAATCAAGTACAACTCAAGAACATGAAAACCTAGTTGCCCACTTATATAAATCAACTCCCTCTCTCTACCACTACCCCAAAAAATAGCCAGTTCAAATGCTCTCAGAATAATGGCATCCGCAGGTAAAAACTCAGATCTTATAAAAGCTCAGTTTCTATAATCTAGGCAGTTGCTGCTTCATCACTGAGCAAGAAACAATGTAGCAGCTGGTGTAGTATCCGTTCAGGGCAGCGGCTTTAAAAGGCAGTGATTATCGAGGGGAGGCGGCAAAGTATTTTCAAGTTCTGCAGTAACAAGACAACAATAGATATAAAAAAGTCAGAGGCATGATACACAAAAATCTCACAGGTGAAGAAAGACAAGATCTTGTCGAGTTTATTTTATTGCACCATAAAAATGGCATGATTGGGCAGAACAAAAGATAGAAGCAATAGCTAGGTGGGGGATTTCAGTCAGAACTATAAGCACGATCTGGGCTCGAATGAAGCAACAGTTTGAAACTGGGCAACCACCCAATGCGGGGCAAGAAGAAGGGCATAAAAGTTCGGGGAAGAAGCAAGTGGATCTCAAAACATTAAAACCTTTACCTTTGACCAAAAGGAGGATCGTTCAAAGCATAGAAGAAGCAATGAACGTGGGGAAAAGCACCATTCAAAGATGGATAGCAACAAAGAACATCAAGAGCCACATGAAATCCCAAGCCATTGTTGACCCTCAAATGCAAAGAAGGAAGGTTACAATCATCATTAGCCCAACTCATTCCTCATAATTTACAGCTTACAAACATGTATAATGTCATTCATATAGATGAGAAATGGTTTTACCTTTCAAAGACAACCGTTAGGTATTTTCTGGCACTAGATGAAACCCATCCGCAGAGGACAACACATCATAAGAGTCATATTCCCAAACTCAGTTTTCTTTGTGCAGTATCCAGGAAAGTCATAGATGCCAATGGAGTAGTACTATTTGATGGCAAGATAGGTATCTTGCCTTTCATAGAGTACATTCCTGCCAAAAACAAGAGCAATGATAGACCTGCAAGAACAATAGTTACTACCCCAATCGCATCCATAAACTATTATGTCACAAAGCAACCCTTATTGGAGAAGGTGATCCCAGTCACTAAGAATAAATGGCACCCATTTCTGAGTAGGAACATAGTGATAAACCAAGATAATGTCATACCACATGTCAAAAACAATGATGTTGAGATTAGGACTGCTGCTAGCTCATATGGGTTCAACATTTAAATATTTTTTCAATCCCCGAATTCACCGGACTTGAATGTTTTAGACCTGGATTTTTTTAACTCAATCAAATCCCTGCAGTATGAATGTGTGTCTAACACCCTAGATGAGCTACTATATGATGTGAATAGGTCTTTTGAAGCTGATACCCCCCAAACCCTAAACAGGGTTCTCTTAACCTACCAAGGTGTGATGGTGGAAATTATGAAGGTCAGAGGTGGGAACAACTACAAAGTATCACATATGGGGAAAGATGCACTAGAAACGGTTGGTTTATTGCCTAGAGTTCTAACATGAGGTGTTGAGATTGTTCATGAATCCATACAGTATCTAATTGAAGTTGGGAAGACAGATCGGATTCAACATCTGATGCAAGCAATGGAAGTACAACTCTCAGCAAATCAAGGGTGAAGAAATTTCAAAAATTGTTGGGAAACTGGTACACTTAGTAGAACATAAAAACGTATTTTGTATGCAACACGCGTTTATTGTTCAATCTTCTTTTGAAAAACATTTTTGGATTTCAATGCAAGTACTGGTTAAGTAAGATAACCCCAGTACATTTAAGCATAAACAAGTCCATCAATTGTAAACATCACACCAATGCCCTACCAGATGTATAAGAAGCATGGCTACATTTTAAAAAAAAATCAAACAACATCACAGTCAGCAACATAGCCCACAACACACTATAATCTAACATGTAGTTTGGCATTTAAAGTAAAGGTTTCCTAGCCAATAGCTTCAAAGGGAAACTAGGCTGCAACAATTACCAGTCAAGATACAACAACAAAGCAGCTCAATAAACCAGTCAACATAGCGCAACAACAAAGCAGCAGCTACAAAACCCAGCCAAGATCAGAACCACAATAACATGGCCATCAATACAAGGCCAGAAAAACCATAACATGAATTATGCAGTAAACACTAAGCCGGAAAGGCCATAAAAATTACACAAATACAGCAGCATATACGTTTGTTTCAAACTACATCACCAAATAAAAGAACAGTCAGCATTCAAATAATAGTTAACAATAATTTAAAAAGGCACACAACAACAACAACTTCATTTTTATTTCCCTCCCTTGTGACCAAATAAATTAAGGTTAGTACCAATCAAAATCAATAAATAAATGAAATTAATAAATTGAAAAGTAAGATGTGAAATTAATTGCCCTCTTTTGAACTGGAACCTGACTCAAGAATAGTTTCAGGTTTCATGGTTTCATTTTTTATCTTTATAGCTTCACTAGCATAAAACTCTGTTATCATAGCACGAATGGTAGCTTCATGTGAGGGATAACCATAGCACGGGAACTTATTCTTCTTTTTTTTCTCACATTTGGAGCATTCAAAGGTTCAGGTGGTTATGGTTGATAGGAGGATGCAGGGACCTGAGTCTCTTCTTAGTGATAAGGTGTATGGGGTTGAGTCTCTTCTGAATTAGAATACAAAGGGGACCAAGGACTTAGGGGGCTGAAATGGATTAAAGGGCTAAGAGCGGGTTCAGGTTCTGTGAAGCTCCAGTCAAGGGTATGATAGCCATACCGAGAAAATTATAGATCATGAGGGAGATTGACTGTTGCAAGATGTGTTTGTTTCATGGTTTGAAACAACATACTCATCCCCAGGGAGTGACCAAGCAGGGAAGCGGCAAAAGGGCTACAAACAACAAAAAAGTTCATTAAAACTCCAGGGTTTACTTTTCAAAAACATTAAATTAAAAAACAAAGATCAAAACTGAGAAATAGAAGTGTGTGTCAGTTCTTAACTAGCAAAAACCTTGAAAAATGAGAGCTTCAAGTTTCATGAACTACAACACACATTATAACATGGAGAAATTAAATGCAGCTGCAAGAGGCCATTAGATATGGGTAAAAACACAGACAAAGTGTTACCCTCAACAATAACTCAGGCCAAATCGCAACCGCAGTTTACAAACCCTACGAAAACGGGGAAAACCCATAAACAAGGGGAACCACATTGATTAGCTTGAAGACCAACACTCAAAACCCCAGCACCCAACACTCAAAAACGTTTTTCAACTCAGAGGAAGGACATGCAAATTTGAAAAATACAAAACCCATACATTTTCTGACTGAAAATCACTCAAGGTCGATTTTCTAAACCGATATGTACTAACGAACACTAAAATAAAAATGAATTGGGGGGTTTTAGCAAGAAAACATTGAAATTTGTATTTTAAAAAGAGCTAGAGTTGATGAAAAACATCCAAAAAACCGAAAAATCAAACCCTAATCAAGAGGATCTTCAAAGAAATTGTTTTGATTTCATAGAAGAAATTGAAGAAAAAAAGAGGAACATCGCAGGAGAATGAAGGGTTTCCTCTTGGGTTTGATAGAGAGAGAAAGGAGATAGTTTCAGATATGGAAATGAGAGGGTTAAGAGAGAAAAAGAAATGATAGACTTTCAATTGGAGCGGAAAGTGATCACGTGAAGCTCTCTTTTGTGGTTGGGAGAATAATTCGTCACATTCAATGGAGATGGTTGGGGAGATGAAACAGGTTCATAGAAAACGTGAGATGCATGAGATTTGAAAAGGTGGGACGATTGGGATTTTTATGCTGAATGTGGTTTATGTGTGGGTCATAATCCATTTGACCCAAAATTAACTCACCTAGTTAGGTCTAAAGATGATGGGCATTTTGTATTTTTAAAACAAAGCCAAGGGTACAATGGGTAAATCAGTTGGGATTTGTTAGCCAAAAATTGAATAAAAACAAAGTGTGCACCTTATGGTGGGACAAACGAAAATGGAAAGTATATAGTTTATGCAGGGACAGAAGGAGTAAGTTTTAAAAATTAGAATTGTACTTTAAAATGTGATAGTTTCGAGAAATATCATTTCTTGTTATCCTCAAGTAACTAAAGTATGATAGGAAGCTAGAGTAGCAAGAGGCTGAATATATTATTGGATGATGGATTTACCATTGAAGTGTGATCTCTTTGGTTTGACATGAGACACTCAGTTCCTAATTCCACTTAACAAAAAAGATACTTCCTCCGTCCCAACCAAATCTGCACACTTTTTGGTCAACTTTCTCAAGACAAATTTGACCATGAATTTCAACTAGTATATAGTCACCAATATCTTCATGTGAGATAACATTAGATTTCATGTATCATTTAGTTTTTAAATATCAAATTTTAAGACATCGTGAGTATACGTAACTAAAGTTATCGGTGGTCAAACGTGACCTGAGAAAGTTGACCAAAAAGTGTGCAGATATGGTTGGAACGGGGGAGTATGAATTTTAGTTTAGATAAGTTCTTGATTTGGATTTTAATTGGACTAATCAAATATGGAATTGTAATTTTCTCGTAAATAGCTATACCTTTTTATTTGATTACGGCAATGACAACTGATATCAGAGTGGGACACTGTCTTATGCACGCATACACGTTGTATAATGTGCATTGCACATATGAATATGAATGGTCACATCATCCGCAAGAAACTAGACTGATAACCTTTAAGTAGCAAGTGTTACTACTCAGGTTGTGTATGCATTGGGTGTACAAGATGATAAAGGCAAGCCTGAAAAATGTATTGCATTATTAGTAGCCTTCTTGTGCTGATACTGCTTGGTTGCACGAGAAGTATTTTTCATAAGTATTAGTGGATACAAAATAATCAAAATGAATGATATATGTATAATTGGTTATAACCAACACACCTTCCAAAGTCGATATTAATTGAGCTATATAACTAACAATCTGCTATTTGGTTCCTTCTCAAATTTGATAAATCAATAATAATTGAAAACCATTTAATATATTAACCGCTTAACCTGCCGGTTTAACAGCTCTTCCACTATTGAAAGTACAAACCGCGTTAAGGAAGCTTTATTCTCAAGGGTGAGCATGTTGGCCCGCGAGTTAGGGCGGTCAACTGTCTAAATTCAAATTGGCCCAAAATTTCAGATCAGGCGGGTTGGGATGGGTCAATTCATCTAGTTCGGGACTAATGAATACCAAACTGGCCCGGATGGAAAAGTCCATTCGCATCGGCCCTTGTGAAACACCCAATTTGAAGCCCTAGATATGCCATTCCGGGCTAGAAAAATTTGGGCTCATTCTGAGATAGCAGCCTCAAAAACATTAATCAAGTGTGTAATTCAATTTAAATAAATCCATTCTCAAAAAAATTCCAAGTTTAGAAATGGCAAAAATCTATGCCCCAAAGGCGCAACAACAAGATTAACCATGCCCACAATAGCCCTCCACATCCTCAAAGATTCCATCTTTGTCCCCTCACACATCCTTCAGACATTCATGCACGGTCCCAGAAAGGTTTGCCTTCCCAAATGGCTCCCTCTTAAGCATATCAACGATGTTCTTGTGGGACCTTTCCAGCATGGTCGCGAATCTGAGAGGGAGAAAGGAAAGGGTATTCCACGCCTTCCACGAGGTTGGTGATCACACTTTGCATGTATAGAACCTTCACCATCGACCCACTATCATCCATGGCGAGTGTAGGGGGCCTGAGGTAGGTTTGTTGAACACTAAGCTTATCTGATTGCAAATACAAGAGGTTAGAGTTTGCGTCAATGTTGTAGACTCTAATTATCAGAAGATTTTTCTAAATAAAATAGTCAGTTTGGGTTGGGCTCGTACCGCCTACGACCAAATTGGCCTAGACTAGCCCATTGCAATCCTGCATGGGACATGATCTGACCCAGCCCAACCATACCCGACCCGAATGGTTCGAGCTGATCCAGGTCGATCAGTCCGGGCCGGATAGTGGGGTTCGAACAACTCTGTTTATTATTTTGTTGCTTAACGGGCTCTCTGGAGTCCTTATTTAAAGGCCCAATAAGTCCTTGAGCATACAAAAGTAGTCAAATTTTGACTGCCTTACCGTCACCGGCCCAATGAAAGATCTGTGCCTTCTCCCACCTTCTTTCTTGGTTTTCTTCCTCCACCGTTCTTATTTCCTTCCATTTCCATATCCACACACTTTATTCGGCGGGGACATTTTCCATTTCCGCCCCTCACAAACCATCCTCACACTCTGCATTCGACATTCATCAAGGATGCGTGCGTAATAATCAGCCTGCAACAGTTAATTCAGCTTAATGGCGTCGGTAATTTTTCCTGCTACGGCAGTGTTACCCCCAACCAGATTTTGCTGCAAAAATCAGGTTCCGAATCCATCTCGATTTCTTTCTCCCATGAAGTTGAAAAGGGAAAACATGTTGCACCCGAACCTTCGATTCAAGAGTCTCGGTAATCGCGCGCCTACTGTTTTCTCTGCACAATCCAACTTCTTCAAAGGTAATTTGGTGGATTCTTGTTGTTGAAACGATCTGGGATTTGGTTGTTATGGCATCTTTTAATGATCTGGTTCTTTGTTTCTGTCAATTTTGACATGGATCGAACTTATGCAGTTGTCCAAACAGCATTTAAAGTGGGGAGGGATGGCATTGAAGCTGGGACTAATCTTGTTCCTGTGAGTTCTAAATATTCAGAACATGATATATTTTAGCACAGTATTGTTCATTCATTTGCACCGAAATTGAATATTTGCCGTTGGGTTTTTGCAATAGGATTCTATCCCAAGGCCAGTAGCTAGAATATCAGTCACAGTTATTGGCTTCGCTGTTGGACTGTTTGTGCTCAAGTCCTTCATCTCCACTGCCTTGTTTGCGGTGGTATAATCATTGTCCTTTGACCTAACTGCTCTTCAGTTTAATTTTGATTCGATCACTCCAACTTAATTAAGCCTATTATTACTATTTTCAATTTGTTTGATTTGAGTTCAGTTAAGTTCGAATCAGGCAAGAAGAACGAGTATGTTCTTGTTAAGTTGCTTCGCTTCCATTTACTTCTTTTTTTCTTTCAACAGGCCACCATGGGACTGATTTATTTCACATTCATAGCCTTGAACAAGGATGAATCCCCAGAAGGCGACTCCGGCAGCAGTGAGGGAACCGGAACCAGTCCACCATCAGTGGACGACAGCCTCGAAGAGGCCAGAAGAATAATGGACAAGTACAAGTAACACAATCAACTGTAGATTTCTGTTCATAAGAGTGCTAGTATTGAGAATTCTTGCTTAGATTCTGGTATTCCAATATCAATACAATACTTCCTGTCTAGCTTTCTGCAAAATCAAAATTTTAGACAATGGTTGAGCCACATAAACTTCCTCCAGGGAATGAGTAAAGCTCACTAATGCTCTGTTCTAATGGAATAAGTTGTCCGAATAATACGTAGTAAATTTTAAGCATTAGAGGCTGGAAGAGAGATTCAGGGAAGCTAAAGATGATCCGTGTTCTTCATTCCATCTTTCACAAATGCTCCTTCAAAGAATCGGAACAAATAATTCACCGCGAGATGCTCTTTTCCAACCACTGAAGCGCTTCAACTCCGAGATGCTAAAAACGGGAGCTATGTACTTCAAACCAGCTCACTGCTCATCTCCTTAAATATATCCTCGGGATAGTGTCTCTCACCCGCTCACTGCTTCTCTATTTGAATATATTCTTGGGAAATAGCATTTATCAAGAAATGAGGAACCAAAGAAGAGTTTCTAAACTAGATTACATTATGCTTAATGGCTGCTATATTGGCTTTGCCCCAAATGCGATAGCCTAGAGGAAGCTAGTATAGGTGTTTCTTCATCCCCGGCATCAGAAGATGCACCAACTCTACCAGGCCGTAGCAGGCTTGCACTGTTCATACTATCATCCGCCACATACAGATCCGAAAATTTCTTCTCCATTTTTAATTCCTGTGCAAATGGATATTGCCAAAACTGTTGGATCAAAGAAAATGAAAAGTTTACATAAATGTTATACACAATACTAACCTTAGATGTTCGATCAGCAAGATTCTCAATAGGAAGTAGTGGTGCACGAGCTTCTTTGATTTTCAAGTAGTTATACATCACCACACCACATATGGCTGCCAAGAGAACAAAATT
>JAULKM010000007.1:4664052-4689610 GCA_032355605.1 Rubia tinctorum
AAGAGAAGTAGGTACGTGCGCAACTCGAAGCTTGCCGGAGGCCACCAACTCTCGAACAAAGTGATAGTCGATGTTGATGTACTTCGCTCGCTTGTGAACCACTGGATTTTGAGCCAAGAAGATAGCGCTACTGTTGTCACATAACAGCAATGGAGTGCCGCCCAGAGGAACTCGAAGATCACGAAGCAAGTGAGTGAGCCAAACAACCACTGAAGCAGAGTTGGCTAGAGCTCGGTACTCAGACTCAGTACTGGAACGAGAAACTGTGGGCTGTTTCTTGGCACTACAGGAAACAAGATTCCCACCAAGAAAGACAGCATATCCATAAGTAAATCAAGGAGTCTCCAGACAGCGAGCCCAATCAACATCAGAATACCCCAACATCTCAGGAGAACTAGCAGTACGAAATGTGAGACCGAAATGAAGTGTAACTCGAACATAGCGCAGAATCCACGTAACTGCCGCAAAATGATCATCCCTAGGGTCATGAAGATATTGACTGACTGTGTTGACCGAGAAGGCCAAGTCTGGACTAGTGATGGTTAAGTATTGAGGAGCTCCAACAAGAGAACGATACAGGGTCAGATTCTTGAACGGTGGACTGGACAAACTATGCAACTGAGATCTAGGAACAAAGGGAGTCGAAACTGATGCAGCGTCAGATATACCAGCTCAAGTCAGGATGTCCCGAGCATACTTCGCCTGGCCACGAAATAAACCTGATGAAGTAGGTCAAACTTCAAGTCTAAGGAAGTAATGAAGAGCACCGAGATCCTTAATTGCAAACTCTCGATGTGTCCGATCAATGAACTGGCGAAGAAGAATCGAGTCGTTTCCTGTAAAAATGATGTCGTCCACATACACAAGGAGATACAATAACAAATACCCTCTTGAAATAACAAATAAAGAAGTGTCGGCTGAGCTGCACTGAAAACCAAGTTGAATCAAATAAGTGCTAAAACGCTGGAAGCATGCCTGAGGGGCCTTCTTAAGACCATAAATGTCCTTTCGCAAGCGACAGACATAATCTGGATGAATATGGTCCTGATTTCCAACGGGTTGCTTCATATAGACTGGAGCATCAAGAACGCCATTAAGAAAAGCGTTCTTGACATCCAACTGATGAAGTGTCCAGGAACGCATCGTGGAAATAGAGAGAACCGTCCGAACAGTGTAGGCTTTGACCACGGGGCTGAAAGTGTGGTCAAAGTCAAAACCCGAAATCTGTGAGAAACCCTGAGCCACAAGTCTAGCTTTGTGATGATCAATAGTGCCATATGGTCGATACTTGAGCCTATAGACCCATTTGGAGCCAACAATGTTAACATCCGAAGGTCGAGGCACTAAGTCCCAAGTGTGCTGGCCACGAAGAGCCGCTATCTCGTCATCCATGGCAGAAACCCAAGTCGGATCCTGAAGAGCAGTGCGATAATCTGCTGGCTCAGACTGAGCAAGTAGAGTAGCAATAAGACCATGAGCAATAATTTCTGAATAATCCTTGCGCTAAATAGCACCAGTAGTCGACCTAGTAGCCATCCGATGAGTGCGAGGCCTAGGTGGAGAGAGTAGAGGAGCAGTCGCAATCGGAGAAGTGGTCGGCGAAAGGGTTGGGGAGGTGGTCGGTGAACCAGGTGGGCTTCTCGGAGAACCAGGTGAGCTGGTCAATGACGAGATAGATAAAGCAAGATTCACCGTAGCGGCCACTGGATGATCTGATTCGGCAGAGCATCCAGAACATGGTGCCGTTGTGGTGAGGATGATAGCATCAATGAGCCAGGAGGGCTGACAACCGAAGTGACAAGCCGAGCATGAGGAGACGCCATAGTGGAAGAAGTAGGGATATGAGCTGCTATATCAGTGGGATCCAAAAAATAGAGACATCCAGAGAAGATGGAGGTACAGAAGTAGAACCATCAGCGTAAGGGAAGAAGGTGTCATCAAACCGAGCATGTATGGTAACATATATCTTTCCAGATGTAGGATCCAAACATTGATATCCCTTGTACTGGGATTCATACCCAAGAAAGATACAGGGAAAACTGCGAGGAGCGAGTTTGTGAGCTGCATAAGGACGAAGATAAGGGTACACTCGACAACCAAATGCATGGAAATTCGTCAATATAGGAACCCAGCCATTGATAACTTCATATGGTGATCGTCCGCCAACGACATGAGTCGGCAGCCGATTTATAATATAAGCAGCTGCAGCAAAAGTGTGAGGCCAGTGAGAGAGAGGGATATGAGAGTGGTATAACATAGATAGACCCATCTCAGTAATGTGGCGATGCATGAGCTTAGCCCGACCGTTCTGCTCAGGAGTATATGGGCAAGAAATCTGATGGTGAATGCCCTTTGTCTGAAAGTGAGAGCGTAGGCGACCATTGACGAACTTAGTCCCCCCATCACTCTAAAACACCTTAATGGTGGAAGAGAACTGTTTCTCCACAAAAGCCTCAAAATGGAGATAAACATCCAAAAATTCATATTTAAGGCGTAGTGGGTAAAACCACGAGAGTCGGGAATGATTATCAAGAAAAATAGCATAGTCGGAGAAACCATCATCAGATAAAAGATTAGAGGGTCCCCATAAGTCACAGTGAACTAGATAAAGTACCCTAGCAGAACGTTTATCATTTGTATAAAAAAAATAAACGCTTCCCTTTAGCCTTTTCACATGCATCACAAAGGGTAGGTTTCAGAAAAAGCAATGAGACAGATAAAGATCCAGAAGCTCGCAAACCAGAAATAACGAAATGTGGAACATGACCAAGTCTAGCATGCCATGTTTCAAAAGACGCACACGACTTATTTGATTTCACATTAGATAACAAAGCAGATGCACCATAGTCTAAAACATAAAGTCCATTTTCACTGTGACCGTGACCAAAAGTTTCACTAGTAATTTTATTCCGAATAGTAAATGAACGATCATCAAAGCAGACAACGTCATTTAAATCCTGAGTTAATTTGCTAATCGAAAGATTTTTTTAGTGATGTCGGGCACAATGAGCACGTCATAAAGAGACACTTATTTAGAAATCCGAGAATTACCAACATGAGTAATAGGGAGTTGAGAGTAAGTACCAAAATATATGCTGGAAGAACCATGATAAGGTGTGGAATGATCAACAGCCGCAGGGGAGGATGCCATGTGTTTTGTGGCGCCAGAATCTACAATCCACTTGGAGCCAGAGTAAATAAATTTCGAGATACCACCAGAATGGGCCATATTGCGAAGTGGTAAAGTAGCTAGGCTGAAATCAAGTGAAATAAAATTGCGAGCAAGGCACTGGCCAAAGAAGAGGTTGCTGGAGAGTGGATCGACGTGCGCGTGGAAAGGCACCAGGGAACTGCTGGCGCGTGATGAAACGCACGTGTGGCTGACTGGTTAGAGTTTGAATCTCATGCGCCGATGAATGCTGAGTCGGAGATGCCAGGGAAAGACGGCTGAGAAGCCAGTGGATAGAGAATGCCAAACGCTGGGAGATTGCCTCCAGAACTTAGGACCGCCGGTGAAGAATCAGCCGAGATGAATCGCTGAGATAAATTTCCAGTGAAGACCTCCGGACTGAGAGGAATCGCTGAGAAGAAATTGTCAAGACTGAGAGGAACACTAGAATCGTTGAAGCTTGGGTTGGAGATGAGCGTTGGGACTATGATTTTGAGTTCGCCGGAGATGACGCCGCTGCAGGCCGGAGACAGAGCAGCCGGAAGAGACGACCGGGAAGAGAGAAATAATTTGATCAAAGATCGGCTAGAATTTGATCAGAGATTCTGCCGGAGGTCGCCGGGATTTGGCCAAAAATTGACCGGAATCAGGCGATTTAGTCGGCCATGTTCATTACCATTGATCGTGAAGAGAATAAATAGAGTACAAAGCGTAAAGGTAGACAAGTCCTAATATAACTCTTAAACTAATCAACAAGATAAAATCAAATCTAATAATCTAACTGATTTATTCTGATAGTTGGTTTGACTAACTTTTATAATGTCAAAGTTATATTGGTTCTTTGACTATGTAGATTATGTTTGGTAAATGACTAATGATTGTTTGATGGTTTGAGTAACTGTTTATATTAGTTGTTTGACTATGTAAATTATGTTTAAATGACTGTTAATTATTAATTGTTTTATACATTGAAGTTATAGGTCAAGAAACTGCTCCCACTAACGTTCTTATTTTTGAAGGAAAAATTGAATTTTCACCTAACCATAATATCAGTTGTCAACAGGGTTGACCCTAAACTTTCAAGGGGTTGAACATGTTTCTTGGCTTGTTTGACCAAAATAAGAAAAAAAAAATATCTATAAAACTATAAAATTAATTACAAGAGATTTTTTTTTCAACTGAACTGAGCGGAACTGGAATGTGAGCAAAACGTTGCTTCTTAAATTAGAGTTGTATATTATGATAACTAAGAAATTTAGGTAAAATGTAAGCCTCTCTGGGTTATGGTTAAACCTTCGTTTTCAGCTGCTCTTCTACACGCAAGCTCTCAAACATTGATAGATCGTCTCCACTTCTACGGAGTACACAATTCTTATTAGATTAAATTCTTGTACCTATGAAAACGAATAAACAATTTCTTTGAAATTCCACAGGAAAGAAGAACCACACACAACATTAGAAATTTTCCATTCAAATGTCAAATTACACAAATTCAAATGACTTGCAAACCTAGAATCTTATTTCTTGATAACAAACATACATGAAGGTAAGAAGCTAAACGAATGAAACTGGAAGTTCCATGATCATATTAGATTGCCCGACTTCTTTCACCACCTTTCCTTCGAGGCTACAAATCTGAGGAAAGCAACCACAAACGTTAGCCAGGATTAGAACAATTCTACATTCGAGCAACAATAATGTTCTCATGAGAACTACCAGAGTTGTCAATCTATCTTCGCCTATCTTCATCAGCACGGGATCGAGTCAGGCGCCTACGAGTCCTCCTTGAGTTAAGGGCAGAATCTTGACCGATGTCACTCAGTACGTTCAGTTCAGGTTCGTTTTCACGTTCATTGTTGTCCTCCTCATCGTCATTAGCTTCATCTTGGAGGCCCAAAAGGTTCTCTCCCCATAGATAACGACGCCTTGGGAAAGCTTCATTTGAGCGACGATGTCTTGAAACTGGTCTAGACCTACCTCCTCTTTGCTGATCAGAACCGGAATCCCCGGACCCCAACATCTGAAACCAGAAGAAAGTACTCAACCATCTGCTACTATCAGGAGCACCCGTCGCTGCTCTGTTCCTTTCACCAGAGAATCTATCCCCTCCATTTTCAATCACATAATCCCCAAGCACAACTGCACCTGGCATTGCAGAGCGAATGGCTGTTACAATATCATCGTACTCCCTCTGATCTTCAAGGCGACGCCAAGCTCGCTGTCTTAACGGATCAACATCAGCTGGCCGTGTAGTTGGATGAGCTCTCCTAGCATGCCTTCGTAGATCTCTATAGTTGCCAACAAATGTACAGGACTCATGAGAACAACATCGAGACTTCAGATCAAGGTATCTTCTGGCCTCCTCCATGACCTGGAACCCGTACACACTTCCACGACATAAAGGGCATCTCAACTTTGACAAAGAGTCCGGTGAACTTTCCGTGTTAACTTCAGGCCTAACCCCTTCTGGTAAAGTCTCAGGCTCTCCTCCAACAGCAGTTGCAGTTGCAGTTGCTACAGAGTTGAGAGCTACAACATCATCATGTTGGTGACCTTCGTCCTGGTCACCTAAATTTCTCGAGCTCCCACTAGATTCATTAACAGTATCATTTTGATTTTCATCTCTGAGTTTCCTATAACGATCAAGACAATTAGAGTGCCTGTAACTTGTGTCGCATATGTAGGACCGGCAGCCCATATCATGGGAGCTACACATCAGAAGCACCGCATTGTGGGGGTGATCCATGCATATGGAGCATGATACTTCATCCCATTCTTTATACAGAGGAGCATGCACATCTGTATCGCTCGAAAATCTTCTTTTTCTACTAGCCATCTACGTACACTGGAATGTTTTGCTAAAATTAAAACTGTTAGCATAGTGGACCATTTCATTACAAGCTACATTAAGTGAAGCAAACTAATGCACCTACTGAGTAGAACTATGAATAGCCTAGTATACATCTCACAGGAAATTGCTAAAGCAAGATCCTCCAACACGGCGAGTTACTAATCAAGCAATTCTAGTCCTGCTTCACTAAAATCAGATTAGTGTCACTTAAACCTACTCAAGAATCTAGGATTAAAATATGCTCTTGCATCAACAAGCTTGTATGTTTGGAATCATCAATAGCTAGTAACACAAAGGCGAAAGTGTCATTTTTCTTTACACATTTAATTATCTCCCCACAGCCCATTCCACACAAACACAAACAAAGAATGCCAAACAACAGCAAAATCGTTGCCTAAAGATTGAAGAGACCGAACATAAAGTATACCTTATCCAAAAACCATGATTCACACACTATTGTATGCAAGTGCAACAGCATTTTTCACAGATTTTGCATACATACAAAAACACATCATCTTACATAATATGAGAAATTAAGCATGCACAAATTGTCATTTATTGCGTGTGTACTCACCAAATAAAGGACTGGTTTACTTGCTGTAGGCTTCTGGTTGTTATGACACTGATCAGAGTTATCAAATCTAAAGCTACAGGTTCTTTACTCAACTGTACAGAATAATAGACTGCAATCCGTCACAACTCAGGAGCATTAATGAAACATAATTCAGATATCAGAATTTTGCTCAATCCTTCACGAGATATATAATTCAACAATACAGCTTCAGGTCAGACAAAGAACCCTAGTGCTATATCTTGAAAGCCAGAGTCGGTACCAAGCAGTCCTTAAAACCTGCATTTATATGCTTTATCAGAATATCAACATGCAGCAAGTCCATTTTTTTTGAAAACATAGCATCAAGATCAAACTCAATTAAACAAATTCTAAAAAATCAGGGGCTAAATTGCAAAGTATCAATTTTAGGGATTTTGATGATCGATCAGGATATCCATATCTAACCAGGAAACCAATTCTCTATTATACATGAAAAATCATAAGCTTGCAAGATCCCCCTTTATAATCAATGATTCATCCTGCCCAGATACAACCCCTAACTAACCTCAAACAGATAAAAAAGATCCTGCTTTATTACCGCATCAACACATAAATGCAACATCAAAGCCATCAAAATCAACAATTTACAAAGATCGGCCTGAATCGGAACCCCAATTACAAAAGCCCCAATATGCATAACAATATAAAATGAAAGGGTTTGGAATTACAACTGAATTCATGAGGAAACTTGAAATCGTCCGATTGATTGTCGATTTGTCGATAATCCTTAGTCATACAACATAAATTAATTCGTGTCCTCGTGAATTAAAAATGCTTCCTATTGGGGGAGAAATTTGTGGGGAGAAAAAGGGTAAGGAGATTCTGGAAATAAACTTTTATCAACATGTATGTGCATATATATATAGGGAGAGAATTACGAAGAAAAGTAAGGTGAGAATTTGATCATCTTTCTTCGTTCCAATTTAAATTGCACATTTTATTTATTTATATTATTTTAAATTAAAGTTTGAATCCATATTTGACTAAATATACTTCCTCCTTCCACTATAAATTGTTTAATTAATTTTTAAGAGTCAAACGTTGTAAACTTTGACTGTAAATATAAATTAATCTATATATAATAAAAATATCATTTAGATATTGTTTGATTCATTTTAACATCTATTTTTAAAATATTAAATTTTTTGTGGTATTATTATAGGTAACTAGAGATATTTACGGTCAAACATGCTCATTGAACACCGTGAAAAAGTAATTAAGCAATTTATAGTGGGACGAAGAGAGTATGAGTGATGACAAAGTTTTGGGAAAGATCGTCTTTCCATATGGTTATGTAAAGACGAGTTTAATTAGAATTATAAAAAGGCAAAATATTTTAGTTGCAATATTAAAATTTTACTATGCAACGTGTAGTAGTTATAAGTTCATGACCCGATTAATGCAACCCGAAAATTTTATCTTAATTTATTCTTATTTGCAGTTTAAACTTTGGTTTTTCAAGAGACGGGCTCATGAGTGATAATATTATTATCTGTAAATTGTTGAATTCATCGTAACTAGTAATTTTCAAATATTAATATTTTATTTGTGGTTAATATACATTACTAAACATAATAACAGTCTAATATATTTTTTAACAGTGTGATAATGATTAATGTGCAATTTGATCTGGATTGAGGGAGTAATGGGAAGAGAAATTTGATTTAAGAAAAAAATAAAATTTGTAATATCCCGCCAATCCCAGAAAACTCCGAATTTATATACTATTGGTTGGTATCTTCCAATTTAGGATGGTTTCGACCTTAGAGGGGTCCACTGATATCCCTTTCTTACTAATCACGTGCCCCAAAAATTTTACTTGGTTTAGCCAGAATTCACATTCGCTAAACTTGGCATACAACTTATGTTCCTTAGGTAGTTGTAACACCTTCCTTAGGTGTACCTCATGCTCCTGCTGGGATTTGGAATAGACCAGGATGTCGTCGATGAAGATGACGACAAACTCATCTAGGTGTGGTCGAAATACACGATGAATGGGATCCATGAAAGCGGCTGGCACATTGGTCACTCCAAATGGCATTACCAAGAATTTGTAATGACCATATCGAGTGTTAAAAGCTGTCTTTGGCACGTCCTCCCTATTCACCCGCAACTGGTAGTACCATTGTTGTAAGTCCAGTTTGGAAAATAAGACTGCTCCATGGAGTTGATCAAACAAATCCTCAACAATGGGAAGAGGGTAATTATTCTTAACTGTCACATTATTTAGGCCTTGATAATCGATACACATCCGCAGAGAGCCGTCTTTCTTCTTAACAAACAACGATTGAGCTCCCCAGGGGAAGTTACTTGGTTGAATGAAACCTCGAGTTAACAAATCATAGAGTTGTATTTTCAACTCTTGGAGTTCTAGCGGTGCCATAAGATAAGGGGTTCGAGAAATAGTCGCGGCTTCTTGTACCAAACCAATGGTAACTCAGTTTCCCTTTCCGGAGGCAAACTTACAATTTCCTCCGGAAATACCTCAGGGAAGTCCTGAACTACCTGTGTATCTTCTCTCTTCAACTGATCTACTGGCTTATTCATGATATAGGGCAATATTCTAGTTTCCCCCATGTGAATCATTTTTTGAGCCTTGACACCAACAACCAGTAACGAGAAGGATCTCTTTCTTCTCACATCTACTTCAATTGGGGGTTCCCCTGGCCGACACAACTTAACTTCCTTCGTATGACAGTTTAATTTGGCATGGTTTTTAGCAAGCCAGTTCATGAAAAGTATTACTTCATATCCCTTTAAGGGTAGGGAAATTAAGTATATGGGTAATTCCCAACGCCCCACATTTACTCCCACAGTTTTTACATACACGTCTAGTTAGGATTTTAGTATAATTCGTGGGAGTTCTAACTTCTAACTTATAAGGTAAGTCTTCTATCATATCTTTCATGTTTTTAAGAAAGGAATAGCTAGAAAATAAATGAGAAGCACCAGGATCAATCAGAACTTTAGCCAATTTACCCAAGATATGGAGGGTACCTTTGATGACCTCGGTTGAAACGGGGGCCTCATTATACTCCAAGGCGTAAACTCGAGCTTGTACATTCGGCTTGTTGCTCCCGCTAGGTCCTCCTTTATGAGTAGGTTTAGTCACCGACATCTATAACCCATAGGGTTGAGACGATGCCCTCAGTTGGTATATCCCTTCTAGGAGCCTTGTTTCCCCCCAAATGTTGAACCTTGTGTGCCTGAGTTGTATATCGATCAGGATTTCACATTCGCTTGTCTAGCCAGATGCATGGCACTTAAGGCATTCTTGGTTTCCTCCACTCTGCAAGCTGATTCAACGTCTGAGGCATAGTTTCTTTGACACGTTAGGGCTAAGGCATCCTTTAATTCCAACCTTAGCCCTTGGATGAATCTCCTCTTCCTCTCATCATCTGTGGAGACTAATTTCTCTGCGAACTTAGAGAGTCTGGAAAACTTTGCTTCGTACTCCGCTACGCTCATTACATTCTGCTTCAAGTTTATGAATTCCGCCTCTTTTCATTCCTTGGCTAAGGGTGGAATATACTTCACCTTAAACTCCTTCTCAAAATTTTCCCAGGTTCGGCTTCGTTTCCCATGTCCTCTGTATTATGTTCACCAATCCTGCGCAGGTTACTCCAACTAAAATATGGAAAAACTCACCCTCCGCTCGTCAGTATATCCCAGGGCACAGAAGGTCTGTGTCATGGTTTTGATCCAGTTTTCGGCGATTTCATCATCTGGGCCGCCATTGAACCTGGGGGATGAAACTTCTGAAACCGTTCCAAGGACAAATCATCCTTCTCAGGTCTTTGACTTGGAACCCTAGAAGGAGATTGAGATTGGTTTTCCCTTTCTAGCATCCGACTCAGTATTTCAGTAAATTGACTTGCGAACAACTCCATCCCGCTAGGTGGAGGGTTCTGTCCAATTGACGGTTTTAAACTTCTACCTTGTTCTCCTTCCATTAGTGCCTACAAGAATTAAGGTTTGATTTCGACCTAATCTCGTTATGCTGGTTATTAAACAGTTGCGAAGATACCTATTACGATTCTTACTTTATCGTCTTGTTTTTAGGGCTTTAAGTTTTTATTATTGTTGTTGTTAAGATACCTTCCAATTTAAACCGTGAATCTGATTCAAACTCTGGGTTGTTCATCCCCTAGTGATTCAAAGGCTTTCTCAGTCCAAATAAAAAAGTCACCTTCTTAGTCTTATTTATTTTTGTTTGAATTTCATATTATAATTAAATAATCTCTAATGAAATAGTTTTGATACAATTTTTTTCTGAAGTAGGATATATAATTTATTAAGTTTAAGTGGCATCTTTTATTAAGGTATGTTTTTGTTCAACCTTTACTTGATTTGGGAAAGCTCTGATACCACATCTATAACACCCCAAATCCGTGACCAACTTGCTCAACGCAAGTACCGGGTCGGACCTGAGCGCGTTACTATAATCCAGCTGGACGAATTACTTAAATGCAGTAACGAGCAAATACATTTATGCGGAAGATTTTTAGAAAATTCAAAACCTAATTTACTATTACAGTGAAAGTCTTAATACAAGTATTAAACAAGAGTTTAACTTAAATACAGACAAAGTTCTAAAGGATCCGATAAGGACCAATTTTACATTAATATTTTACATAACGATGATACATACTAAACCAAAAGATTCTAAAGTTCGCCCAGGATCATTCCCCAAAAGAAGTAAAGGCTACCGTGCACTTCACTCTAACTACTCGGCTACACCTGTTAGGGTTGTTTAAACTAGGGTAAGTTCTTTGCTTAGTGAGGTTCCATCGCCAATAATTACTAAGTTAAATTAAGTAGCACATAAAATAAATAGCCACATATATCCTAGCACATAGTAAAAGGATACAGGTGGGTTATGCCAAAATACAATCAAGTTCCTATATGGTTACTGTGACTGACATTAGGGCATAAACCCTACAGTAGTGCCTGAAGGCTATTACAAATCCAGAAATCCATATTAGCCAACCACACCCAATATGTTCAGTTACGAGCTCGTATTAGTACCAGTTGGTTATGCTAGCATACCATAAAATCCACGAGTAGCCGATCAAGTTGTACGGTCCGGTCAATACCGTTCCCCACCAAACTAGATCGAACTCCAATCGCGTTAGGGACCCTGATAAACACAACCAATCAATTCCAGTAGCACACAGTCAAATTTGACACGACAAGATAATGTACAAGCCGGTCATCCACATAAAACATCAGGGTCATTAATCCATTTAGTTTCACAATAATTAAACATAATGTGATAAAGTACCCACCGTACTTAATTAGTATGAAATCAAATAATAGGTAAGAATAGAATCTAATATTATTTCATATAACATGTAAAATTCTAACTAACACATGTAAATTTTAACTGGCATAGAATAACATATAATAACAATTTTAATTCAATTCGTGTTAGGGCGATGAAAACACTCATCGGATTGAACATTGTTTCAGTGTTTTGAAATTAGCACAATTCCGTTGTTCTTATTCAAACAGCTAAATTTTCCTGTATTTTATTTGTAAGAAAGAAAGAACGGGGAGGGAAAGATTTATTCAGAACGAAATTAAACCACTCGGTATTTATAATGGTGTTGGCCGACCTTCATTTAGCCGACTTTGCCTTGCACTTGCACGCAGTCCAAGAAATGGCTGCATACCATGCTTACCAATTATGTAACATAATTATTCACATTGGCATAGCCTTATATTGCCAAATAAAATGGCTGCATGCCTAGCAATGCCATATACTATCATTTAATCATTGTCTTGGGGTAAGTAGAACCTATATCTACATTTACATTCAAATCTCAATCTTTAATAGTGTATAAGACACATAGTTAACATTCTTGTCTTGTTATATTATTATTTTAGTTTAATTAATTTGAGTTAATGGAATGATGATTGATATATATATATATATATACACACACATGTATGCATCATAAGTTCCTATCTCCTCTATTCTTTTCTTTATTTTTATTTTTTGTCATTTCATCACCTTCTTACAATTTGAATGCAAAGCTTACTAATATTATATTATTCTTTTATTGAAAAATCAAACTATAACCTAAAGTTTTATACTTGTTTCAATTGAATTCTTATTGAAATTTTAATTTGAAACACTTATTTGTTCAAATTTTATTTATCCTACTTTTATACATATGTATATATTTATAATATAATCTAAGAGATTTTATTCCCTATATATTTTTTATTATATCTTTTAACTCTCAACTTATTTTGATATAAAAATAAATTTATATAAAACTTTCAAGTTATACTTGTTGAATGTTGAAATGATTTAGCGAACATTCAGAACCAGTTTCAACTAACTTTTTAATCATTCCCGCCTCTAGAATTTATAGTATAGTACTCTTACGTTAATTATTGTTTCCGTTTTGAAATGTCTACCCTTAATAATGTCTTGAGTTCTGTGTATTCTTTTTTTATGA
Source organism: Rubia tinctorum (assembly GCA_032355605.1). Classification (NCBI taxonomy): domain Eukaryota; kingdom Viridiplantae; phylum Streptophyta; class Magnoliopsida; order Gentianales; family Rubiaceae; genus Rubia; species Rubia tinctorum. Next base: position 4,677,156 of record JAULKM010000007.1, read on the forward strand.
TGTATGTATATTTAACGTTTCACCATACTTTAATATATATGTATATATATTTATTTGTAACTCGTGATTACTGATTTTATATTTCCTATAACCTTAAACAATTTCCATATTAATATATTTTAAGTACCAAATGATCTCGTATCTATCATTGAAGTGTGGGATCTCACACATAGGAGGGGCAAGTCTTTTACCTTTCCTACGTGCAACCATCTTGCCTCAGGGGTATATGTTCATTGCTCACGATTGGAACTTCCAATGTCACCCTACCATAGCCAACAAGAATGTGTATGAAATTATGAAACATGTTCAATTCCTCCCATGAACCGTCAGAAACATACATTGGAATTCCTCTCTTTGGTGAATGAATGAGATATAGTTTACATGGCACCGAGGCTACAAAATATGAACATGCTGTGAGGATTAACCACTATAAGGCTTCCATGAACTCTATGTGACTTGTAAATAATCTGAATGGGTGCCCCAAAATTTTTGGGTTGAATCGAGTACTGCTCTTGTAGGACGCATACATTCTCTATTCACCTCAATGTCTACCGGGGATGAGGAGTGTCTAGACCCTGCACAAGGAGGCTCCTATTCGGGGGTTATGTGATCTTCACTTAAAAGCATTCGTTAACCAATGCATTTGACACATTTATTAGTTGTTTTGGTTGATTGATTGGTAGTTTTTGTAGACTTAATAAATCTAATGGACTCTATGTCCTCACGAGCATGTAGATCTTCTTTTGTGAGCTTATTAGTAGGTTGCTCATGAGTACTTCGACGCAGTTTGTAGAAGGTCATCCGCAAGGGTGGTAGAAGATTGTAGAAGGCTATTTGCAAGGATGGTAGAACACTAAAAGTCACGAGTCAAAATATGGTAGAAGATAAAAAGGTCAAAGAAGGAAGACAAAGAAGCCAAGGAATTGAGATCCGAGAATCGTACAGAGTTCTGGGAACGATCCAAGAGGAATTGACGTCCCAAGGTGTCACCGTTGGATTTGTCTTCTCGATCACTATACAATCGACTACAAAAACACTCAAATTGAATCAATGGTTCATCTGTAGCGGTGCAAACAAGTTGAAAGAAAAAAACTCAAGTTTTGGAAGAGTCGAAGCTGGCACGACCCGTGCCAGAGGGGTTCAGCACGACTGTCACAATAGTATGACCCGCGCCAGAGGGGCTCAGCACGAGGCACTATGGTAGCACTGGCCTTATGCTTTTGCACTTTCCGTGTGCCAAAAATATTAAAAATTCAGACCTCCTGCCCGCGCCCTGCGATGTTTTTGCACGCCTGCGACATCAGTTTTCCGAGGAATAGACTCCCAGACGGCAGTCCACAAGGATATACATGGTTTGCACCTTTCAAAAGAGGAAGTCACGTATCCGGCTGGCTGCCCGTGAGAATCCACACGGCCCGTACGGATTCAAATGCTCAAGGAGGTGATCCCAGTCGGCGGTCCATGTCACACAGCACGACATGTGCCAAACCAAACCAGCACGGCCGTGTCAGACAGCACGGGTCATGACAGACCAAGCTAGCACGACCATGCCAGACAGCATAGGCCGTGCCAGACTTAGCCAACACGGGCTGTGTGTAGGGGTGTTCAAAAAAACCGAAAAACCGAAAAGTAGTCAAAACAAATAACCGGTATTTAATTCGGTTTACCGGTTAATTGGTTAATCAATTAATATCGGTTATGCTTATCTGGTTATGTCGGTTAATTGGTTTTTTTATCGGTTTTATTATTTGATAATCGGTCTAACCGGTAAGAGATTTTATAGCATAATAATTAAATAATTAATTTCAACCCCAAAAATTAATGCATTAAACTTTGGGCTTTGATCACAAACTCAATAAGAAAACTTTAAATTTCTAACCCAAATTAACTATTCTTTAAACTCTGTATTATTAACTCATATATCTTTAAATAATAATTATACCCAAAGCAAATAATTATGCAAACAAAAGTCGATGTAGCTTATAATTGCGCCCAACACTAATAATTATCAACGATATACAATTTTAATATTAATTTAAAAAATTATTCAACTCCTATGCAACACAATTATCCAATTTCCAAATTGTTTACCTTATATTCCAAGTTTTTCGGCTCTAACTACTAATCAATATTAACATGATTTTATATTTTAATTTTAAATGAATGACACACTCCCTCCGTCCCATTTTAAATTGTTTACTTACTTTTTGAGAGTCAAACTTTACAAACTTTGACCCTGAATATAAATTAATGTATAAATAGTAAATATATCATGTGAGATATTGTTAAATTTATCTTAACATCTATTTTCCAAATATCAATTTTTTATGTCACATTATTATATGTAACTAGACATTTTTACGGTCAAACATGCTCATTGAATACCATGAAATGGTAAATAAGTAATTTAAAGTGGGACGGAGGGAGTATATGATAGCCGGTAAAACCGACACATCAACCGAAACCGATACTAACCGAACCGGTAAAACTAACAGTATTATCGGTCTGTTATTCGATTCCTTATAAAATTTTATAATTGGTAAAAATCGAAATCGATTAACCGCTTAACCGACAAACTGACCGGTTGAACACCCCATATTCATTTCACTTTTATTTAAAAGAATGCCCATAAAAATATGAGCTAATATAAAAAAAACCCGGAGGACTACTTACTTTAAAGAGTCCGTCTCTTGAAAGACGGTCTTTCCACAAGTCATGGAAAGACCCAGGTTTAAAGTGTAAATTAGAAGAAATTAAGATAAAATTTCCGGGTTGTATGAACTGGATTATAAAATTTATAACTGCTACATATTGCATAATAAAATTTTAATATTGCAACAAAGACATTTTATCTTTTATTATTATAATTAAACTCTGTCTTTCCATAATCTTATGGAAAAACCGCCTTTCTCAATAATTTGCCTACTTTAAATGCCACAAAGCCTCATAGTCTCATACTTTCAAACATCGATTTCAGATGTGCTTCGCTTTTCTCAAGTGCAAATAAAATACTACTTCAAAGATGGTCACTGAAGAGCACAAGCAGCCCCATACCGACGTGTTCTACTATGATTATAATATTCACAGATTTTAGTATTCGAGAAATCTTATCCACTGCCACCGTGTTTCCATCTCATTGCCTGGAATTGCTCAACCGTTTTAGGATAATGTATCAGCTGAACCCATTATCTTCGAAATCATAAAATACTCCCTTGGATGTTTCCAGAACCTTGGATCTCTTGCAACTTGCAAATGTACGACGTTTCTAGAACATTGAATTTCTTGCAACTTGCAAATACGACGTTTCTGGAACATTGAATTTCCCCTGCAACTTGCAAATGAATAATAGAGAGTACTCTGTTGGTGACACTGTGTCTGGCCAATGCAAATTCATTGCTTATGTCGACCTCGTGCTCATATAAATTTTGAACTTTCCCCCCTTATTGTTTACTCTCTCCCGTCACACAATGATATTCTGAATTTGACTTTTATGATCAACTACATCAATTTTTAATTACTAATATATTTAATTGTGGAAGTAAAAAAAAATTGAAAAAATATTAGTTAAAATATAGACGCATGTTAATGATTTTACATATATATTAAGAGAATTTAATGATTGAAGTTGGTTCAGTTTGACCCCAAAAGTCAAATTAGGAACATCATTTTGTAACGGAGGGAGTAGAACTTTTTTGGCTACCTTCTTTACACTCATTAGATTTTAATAAAAATGTAAGAAAGGAGGACAAAAATGCAACATGTGTACTACCTACGTTTCATTGGATGTGGTACACTAAACTTAGATAATTGGATTTAGCTGAATGAAATAAGTGGATGAAATTGAATTTAGAAAGAAAAAAGTAAAATGAGTGAATGAAAATGAAGGAATCTTACCAAAAAAAAGAAAGTGTGTCAAATTCACAAAAATAACGAAAAAAGGAAAGTATGTCACATCCAATAAAACGTAGAGAGTATATACATGTGAGCAGTGTCGGCCCTAGGATTTTAGGGGCCTGAGGCAAACTATCAAAAAAGGGTCTCACATACAATATTTGGGACACATAATATTTGCCAGTAGAGGCTTGATATAAAGAGAAAAAGAAAATGATTGAGGCAATTAATTGAAACAATAATATTTGATGATTTTTTTCTACATATATAGTAAATGAATTTTAAAAAATAAGGGCACTTTATAGTGAAAAAATTGGGGGGTTTGAGGCAAACTCACTTGCCTCATGTTAGGGGTGGCAAATGGGCGGACGGGTCATATACGGGTTGGGTAAAATGGGTAATTAAAAAATATGGGTATGACCCATTTTGACCCATTTTATTATGGGTAAAATATGGGTCGGGTCAAAACGGGTCGAGTTGAAACCCACTCAACCCGCGGGTTGAAAGTCATTCAACTCACGGGTCAAAATGGGTAAACCCACGGGTTTCAACCCATATATAAACCTATATGGATTTATGTATAAACCCATATGGGTAAAACCCGCGGGTTTCAACCTATATATTGACCCATATGGGTTTATATACTAACTCGTATGAGTAAATCCGCAAGTTTTAACCCATATATTGACCCATATGGGTTTATATACCAACTCATATAGGTATACCCGCGGGTTTCAACCCAAAGGGGTAAACTCGCGGTCAACCCACAAACCCAACCCGTTGAACCCATATTTTTAACTACCCATTACTCATTTAACCCATTACCCATTTTACCCATACCCACAAAGGTTTAAAATTAGATAACCCGCTTGACCCGCGGGTTACGGGTCTATTTTGCCACCCCTACATTCAAATATGATACACACAAAATTCAAACATGGAGGAACAACCATGCTAGAAAGATCAAAGTGGTGATGACTCTATGAACAAAAATGCCAGTATAAAAACAAGAATATTAATATGGATGAGTTGACACACTAGACTAGGAAGAATAGATAGCGTTGCTTTAAATAACAAAGTAAGATAGCCCATAGATGAAAAAAAAACAAGACTTATAAACCTTAGATGGTATCAATGTGAAAGTAAAAGACACCTGAACTCCCAAGTAAGATAACAAAAAAATAGAGAACCACTAAAACAAATCAAATGTGGTAGGAGAAGACCAAAACATACTAGAATATGAAACTATACAGGAAGACATATAAGTTTAATGTAAGTGATACAGTATATCTTGACTGAACACTCTGCTGAATTATAATCTATACATCTAACTCGTCTTTCTTGTTCATTTGGTTGTATGGTTGTGTTTCCACTTATAATTATCACCAAATTCCCACTTCTAATAACATCACTGCATACATATTCAACCAAAAATCCAAATATTAAAGAATTGCTGCTCTTATTACTGCTTTATAAATTTTCTATACGATTTTACTTTATGATCAGAGTATGTAAGACACTTCTCCACGTGTTTTGATTTGAATCCAACATCTAACACCTATATCAGCTCTCTACATTTTTTCAATGATAGATCCTACAGATTTTTATAAAATCTAATGCATTCAATTTATGGTCATCAAAAGATCGCACTTATCCTCTTGCTTACTAAGCTGGGAATCCTTTATTCAGTTTTAAAACTACCTGACCTGAGAGGATGTATGGATTGCCGGGTTGAGAATTATAGGAATCTCGTCAACTTTTCTTGTTACAAGTTTACTATCTGGGGGCGTCCATCTAGCAAAGAGAATCTGATAACCTCAGTAATTCATGTCCTAGATATAAGACACCGTGTATCCCTTCATGACTTATCTAATTAATTAATACCAACAATTTACAGTAAAAAGAAACCTTACTGTAGGAAGATTTTATATTCCTTAAGAACTTAATTTAAAAAATAACAAGAAATCATATAAATCAAAAACTGAGAATTGTCTGATGGGGATATGGATGTCATTATAGAATATCCTCTTTCCACTGTTTCTTTTAGTTTAAAGGTGTGTCAGTTTTGGCTTAGTCAATAACATAACAATGGTGATGGCTAATGCACGTGATCAAGATGAAAGGACACTCACATAACTTGTACAAGTTCATATAAATACAAATTATTTATCATAAACCAAAATAATCATGTTTGCATCTTTTATGTCAAACTCAAGTATTCACTAGTGGCAAATTTGAGCTAAAACTGAATCAAATATTATTATGATGGAACTAGGTTCCCTCTTTTTTAAGTGAATACCACCTTAGATGGTGGGAGTTTGGCAAAAATACCAGCCCATTTATTAATTTACAAAAAATTGATTTCAATGATACGAGGGGGAAGTGATTGCCTGACCTTGAAATCAAGCACATGTACACAAGTACTACAAAGACTAGTGTTTGCAGCTTGGTACATTTTACCTACTGAAACTGGTGTGTGCCTCTAACATAAAGAAAATCTCTAGGACCTAGTGCTATATTTGTATCATGTATTACTACGTTGAAACCAGAATCAATTTACACTGGTAGAAATCGAATTAGAATGTACCAATGACTAATTTTTTATAATTTAAAAGTTCAAGCCCAATTAAGCATACCTGAATCAAATTTGAGCTGTTGAGGATGAATTAAAATATTATTGTTAAGAACTAAAAATAAAACTATAACATAAACTGTGTATTTATGTGATTTATATAATTATACTCATCACTGCAAAAAAGTATGGCAATATGGCATTTTGATAAGTCCCAAATAATGCTCGATTTCATTAAATAGGTGTTCCTAGCACCTTAAAAATTGCAACACTCAAGGTTCTCATTAAATTACTCATTAATTCAGCCAGTCAAGTTCATTCGACACGCAATAAACATATAGTGAAACAATAAATTCTACTAAATCTATCTCCTTAACTTTTGAAATGCCCATAGCTATCCAAACCAACTGGGACTGAGGGAGTAACATTTATCTTTAAAAATGTGCACAGTAAATATTAATGCAATGACTCCCATTCCCTTGATTATATGGCGTTCTACAAAAAATTCTATCTCAAACTAAGACTTATTTCATGAATGTTGAAAACAAAGTCACAGCACTAAATTTTGCCTGCTTATAAACAGCAGTAAGTGTTATCGAGTACTTAACTCTCTTTTATTAGCTACAATATAGTATCCAAATAGACTGCATCAGCTTTTGTTCCCTAATGGGTCAACCATACCAACAAAAACCATTGCCGCGAAGAAGATAAATCCCTTAGGCAAAGGATGAATGATCTTAGCAGTGGAGGTAGGTAAGAAAGACTAAACAAATGACCATACGAAATAGGAACAAAAGAACTGATGCAGAAGCTGTATACATGGTAAACCACATTTTTACCCCTTCCTATCATATACTTATGAGATGAGAAAAGTTTACATTAGTACAGAAAATGCCTTCAGTTTGAAGCGATGACCACTTACACCAAATGAACAAAGCATAAACCGATACCTTGATCACGGACATCAACCCAGTCTTGAACTGCAGTACACCTCTACCCTCACTGTTAGGATCCAAATTCTGCGCCAGCGAATAGGCATGCTCACACACTGCGGTCAATTAAAACATGCACATCACCTCAGATGATATTCTATATAAAGGCACACCTAAGATTAAAATAATTTAAATTCAAAAGTGCCGTTCAAACACATGTAAAGGGACTTTCTTTTCTTTTTCTTTTTTGGTCAAATTCCTGGACATTAAAAAAATTGATTATCATTGAGCTCAACTGGTGTACATCTGTGAGGCATAAACTATTCGATGGGGACTCAAATGCATTCCACCAGTAAAAGCTTGATTAAATATAGATTGCAGGCAATATAAGAGATTTGTGGACTTAATTGGTGGTATGGGCTGTGCCCTCAGATGAAAAACATTGCAAGTGTCAATGAAGGGGAAGAATGGTAAATCAAAAGAAAGAAAGAAAAACAGAACAGCACAATCAAACTCCTTTCTTCTACTTTTTTTTTTTTTTAAAGGAAACATCGTTGCCTGGCACCTAACAGATATTCAGCAACGAAGATCCTATGTACACCTAAGAGAATCCAAAATCAAAGACTTAGTCCAAACATTAGTCTACCATTTTAACCTGCTAAATCGTTTATTCCTTCACAACAAGAGATTAACCTAGATTAAAGTGTTTAAGTTTTATCAATCTAATCAACCAATGAAACTAGTAAGAAGATGAAGAGTCGAGAAGGCCAATGAATAGTTTTAATGACAGGTCTACCACTAAAATTAACTTCAAACAATGGACATGTGATCATTAACGGGATGCCCAATAGATACCAATCTACGGTTGATGATGGTTGATAAAAGATTGTACAGGTACTGAAAATTTCAAAATATTTGTAAAACAAACGAGATTGAACACCATAAGTAAGAGACCTTTTTTAATAAGCTGAGAGATGAAATTCTCACATCTCTAAAATTCAGTAGATATATAGTGTGACTCCATAGTCTTGACAAACAAACCATTCATTTCCATAAAATGCCTCTTTAAAGGCCGAACCCGACAAACAAATAAAAAGACAGAAGAGATAGCCACGTACAAATTCTCGACACACTAGGATCTTCACTCTGAAGCTCATCGGCGGTTCTTAAAATGTCATCTATGTCTCTGTTGTTCGCGAGAGAAGATGGTACATTAGCAGCAATGCCACCTTCTGCTCGACCATATGCACCTGCTCCGGGTCTCTGTCTCCGCAGAGCTGCACGCACCAGGCGCTCCCACAACTCCTCAGCTCGAGACATCTCCTGAGTAAAGAGAAAATAAACAATCGCATAACAAACTTTTGAGAAAATACTGGAAAGCTCCTACTAGCAGCTGCAATTAGCAAGCATACATATTAATCTCCTTATAACCTAATCAGACAATTCTCACTCACCACATTAGCAGGATATTGAAATGCTAAAATTAAGTGCGCAATAACATGCTCTGATATATATCGGCTACAGTTAATCAAAATCTCGATTTTTTTACCTCAATTGAGCGAACTTGAGAGCTTGTTAGCAATGCTTAACAATGCATCGTGTGCATCAAAAACAGGAAAATCAAAAGGACGAGGCCATGAAGACGAAAATGTGCGACACTTCTACGGAAAAAAACGGAAGATGCATACGGAGATAAAATCAAACAGGGATAAAAAAAACGCGTTGAAACTCACCGGATCGGGAATCTCCCCGGAGAGCGATGGATGAAGTCAGTAGCTGTAAGCACGCCTACGATGTGCGTAAACCCTAGCTGGAAGTTGAGTTGAAATTGAAAGTTCGAAAATTCAAAGAAGCTCTTCTTCTGGGACACGAATCTAGGATGTAAGCGACATGGATGTACAGTGTGTCGTGGTATATATGGTGGACCGGTTCTGACGGGAATGAACCGGGGATTAATCTCTCTTGTCCTTTGAGATCGTATTTTGGACAATCCCAATTATACGGGGTTTTTCCATAAATTATCAAATTTGGGATCAATATCCTCAAAATACTCCCTCCATAAATATGTACTCCATAAATTATCAAATTTGGGAGTGTTACATTTGTAACTTAGTTTTTTTACTAATAATGACACATATTAAATATGATAATAATTACACTATTTTAACATACACCCACTCTTTTTTTTACAAATTTGGTTAAATTTCTCAAATTATATTTGACCACTGATAACTTTAGTTACGTATACTAATGTTGTATCAAAATTTAATACTTAGAAAATACATGATGCATGGAATGTAACAATATTTCACATTAGTGCGTATTTATGATCAAATATAACTTGAAAAAATTGATCAAAAAGTATGCAAAAAGAATGGAACGAAGGGAGTGCTAGTATTCATTTTCCTTTTCACCATCTTCACTAAATTTCCACTTACTTACACTTAAATAATTTTATATGTATATATATGACAATATAAGAATACGTATGTAATAGCTAAGTTCTTTATAGATATTAATACGTTTGAACGGTTAAACAAGTGTTAATATAAAAGCTGAATTCATAGCTTTGATTGTAGAATTGAGATCGTGTTATTCAATTTTAAAACTAAATCACAGTAAGAATTAATGGTTCCAGTCATAATCTTGTAAAAAATAAAATTGGCGGTTTCAATACCGTTTATGCGATCACAATGCATAGCATGGTGAATTAGTTATAAATCCTTAAAACAAAATCTTGTTTAAAACGGTCATCTGTTTAAATGGATCAAAACATAACTATTTTATAATGTGGTTCATTAATTTTAAAGAGAATAGTTAAAATATTATAGCACTTAAAGTATCAAATCGATATGAAGTTTCGAATAGAAATATATAAAGAGGTGTCAAATATTAGGAGTCAGGTTAGCAATTAGTCTCATTTCATGTCCTAAAAAAAGCCCATGGGTCGTAGGAAAGTCTATTTTTCTTCTATATAGGCATCAAACAGGGTTTCGTGTATGGTGGTTGAGCTTTCACCATGGTTGTTGATTAAACTTCTATGTTATCAAAATAAGGTTGATCGAGATTTTACTTCGCACCTCGAACTCGCTGGAACATGTGAACAGGTTGTGGGTGACCCCGTTGTATTTCGATATTTTAAGTCATCAAACGTTTCGGAGAGGTATAACTTATGTGTAAAAATATTATTGATTGCGTGCTTTATAGTAAGACATTCAACCACGTTTTATAGACGTGACAATCATATAAACATGATAGGAATCATCATAAATATGGAATGAGATTACTACGATAATTTCCCCTATAAATACATAATCATATTACTTGGAGGAAAAGTATATTTCTGGCGAGATCCGGAAGACTACGGTTGTGTTTGGTGATGTTGTGCTTATAAGCAAAGTTGGTTTTAAAAGCAGGGGACAGTTTATGTTTTCCCCCAAAAAATAGGTTATGATTTTAAAATACGTGGTTTTTTAGGAGTTTGTCAAACGCTAAAAAAGTGGTTACTTAATAAACAAATCACTTATAAGTCATGTCAAACACATCCTAGAACCATCTAGTAAACTCCATAGGAAGACTTTCTTTGTATTGGGTTTGAGGACTTTGGGCCCTTAATATGATGCTCATGTCGAGTTGGGCTGAACAATTTAGGGTTAGGCATTCTGACGCGCTAACTAGGTCGAGCTAGATTGACACAATCCTATTATTTTGGGTTAGGGTGGGTCAAATCATATTTTATTTCTGTAATTTTAGATTGTACGGGGCACGCCAATATAAGGTGCAACAAATCTTTATACTTGAATCGAAGTCGGGTATATTTTCCCCAAAGGATCAACATGGTAGTTCCAATTAAAATTCGATCGAATAAACCTGAATGGCTGAAATGATTCAAGTTATGTTCATTTTTTATTATGTTATATTGGATGAGGATGAGTCATAAAAGGTCGAATCGGGTTAAGGCTTCGATTAGATCTGAAGTCAAATATATATATATATATATATGCTCAATTAAAAACAAAATAAACAAATCAGTTTGGCTACAAATATATCCAACTAAACAAGAATTGATAGGATAATTAGAGTAAGATCAATTTTTTAAAAAGAAAATTTGGGTCAAAATTAGTTATGAGAGGTTGAGTCAGGTTGTTAAATTTTCTCATGCGATCCAAAATCAAATATACTTTTTAAAAATTCCAATCAACAAAAGATTCAATTCGGATCAAAACATGATATGACCCCACCAAAACAGTCAATATGACTCGAGACAGATTAGATCGAATTTCACTGTTTGACTAATCATGTCGGACATTTCTTGAACAATTTTAATACAATATTTGTGAAACTTTATTATTGACCAAACTCTAACTTTATTTTTTTACCAAGATGGTTAAAATTGTATGTTTATTAATTTGTTTCAATTTTATTAACAAAAAGTATCTCTCTATACCGCTTAACTAGTCATACATAATCAAACTGTAATCAATATATATATAAATCGAATTGACTTGTTTAATAAATTTAGAAATCCAAGGGACACGTACTCCCTCTGTCCCTATTTTAGTGTCTCACCACCCAAAAAGTGCTTTAATTTGTTTTGCTTTATTTTAAAATACTGAATGCAAAATGAGGGGTATGAATACCCACTTGCACAAAATAATTAGCAAGGCCTAAATTTTGACTTCCGAAGGTTGTAAGTATTCCCACCAAAATTTGGTTTGGGGCCCTACTTTAAGCAATTTGGAGGGAAGACTGAAATGGAAAAAATATGAGGTGAACCCAATCTGGGCAGTACATTTGCTACCTTAGGATTTGTGTCAAGGCAAAAAATAATTGTGAAACTAAGGAAAAACAACAATTCAGTATTAAAAAGCATGTTCACTCAACCGTCATTTATATGATCCCTTTCATGTGGAAACCAAGTAAAACACCTCTTCTGTGATGGCCTTCCTGGGTTGCCATATTGTCAGCCTTGTCTCACCAGGCTGTGCATCGTACGACATGGTAGCAACTCGTCTCACTGATGAGCAACGACAGTGCATGGTGGAGTGGCTTCTTCAGCA
>JAULKM010000007.1:4689710-4699735 GCA_032355605.1 Rubia tinctorum
ATTACATAATGACCCATTGGATAATGACCCATTGGATAATATGTTTTAACCCATTGAGTCATATGAGGTATTAAATGAGTTATCCATGGGTTATCCATTTAATGACCCAACCCATTATGATCCAACCTATTAAGACCCATTAATAAATGGGTTAAATGGATAATGACCCATTGGATAATGGGTTAATTGGTTTTGGATAATGGGTTTATCCAATTAACCCATTTGACGGGCCTATGTGTGGCAGACGACATAGATCCATCAGGTAATAGAACATTCACAAAATCGATAGCAGTAGTAATATCAGTAAGAGAACCCTTGTCACCAATCATGTGGTATGGGGCTCTTGAATCAAGAATCATAGGTAAAGTAAGATTACCTGACCTATGGTTAGAAGCATAATTGAATTGATTAAACAAATGTAGGGTCGTACTCCATTGGTCATCAGATAGAGCAGGACTAAAATCAGAATGGATAGGGGCACCGAATGAGGTGGCCACCGCATATCCTGGAGGCGACACCACTGTGTCGGCGAACGTCGATGGAGGAGGGTGGACGGCCATGGCCGGAGCGCCGATCCTAGAGGTGGCGACTGGCTGAGCTAACATTGTCTTCTTCGCAGCGTTGGTTGTCCCTCATCTTCGTGAACCATTATGGATATCATGTGAGCTTGAAACATGTATCTTTGTCGTGGCCCTTGCGACCACAATGCACATAAACGATATTCTTGCATTCATCTGAAATGAGAACTCCAGACGAAAAACCCAAAGATGGTGAGGGTCGAACAACATATGCCATGGAGTCAGTTAAAGACTCGCGAGACCGAATAACGACTTTGTGATTCTCTTCCTGAGCAGCAAGAGAACATATGCGCATGACATGTGGCAACGGATCTAGAGTCGTGATGTTGGATCACAAGGTGTGATAACCCTCATTTAAACAAGGATAAATCATCTCTTTCTCACGATTATTAAAGGCATCAGCAGCATGGTTGCATATGCACAATGGTTTGCAAGCTTTACAGGAGCAAACCCAAGGAGGCTAAAGAGAATTGTAGCCATCATACAACTTCTTGAGTTTGCCAAAATAAATGGAAATAGTCAGGCCATTCTACCGATAGTTATGTATATCATCACGCATCTTCAAAAATTTTGGACTATTACCAAGTGTGAATCATATAGCAAGATCATCCCACAATTCCTTAATTGTGGAAAAAATAACTAGTAGAATATCGTAGGGCTGGATCAACAGTCTGCAAGATCCAACAAGCAAGGGTAGCATTAACTCCAGGCCAATCATCTGATCAGGATGACCATCCGGGGGTTTGGTGATAGTTCCATCAATGAAACCAATCTTCTTCTTAGCAAGAATAGCACTACAAATTGCAGTAGTCTACTCAAGGTAATTTTCTTCAACCTTCAGTACAGCGGGACAGATGACTGAACCGGGACCATCAGAAGGACCAAGGTAGTATAGAGAATTCATAGATCGACCACCAGGTACAGATATCCCAGTGCTAGATTGCAATTGCAATTTCTTTTGTAAAGCTGCAATCACATCTGTGGCATCGAGATTCTGTAAGTTGTTGGCCTCAGCTTCGGCAGAAATGTGAGCACCTTCGGCTACCACAGGTAGATTCATATTCAAGATTCGACATAATGGCAGGAAGAGTTCAGATTTACAGTAGAAAAACTAAATCGGCAACAAATTGGATTGGCAATGTGCCAGCGCGTGAGCTTGATGGTGGTGGCGCATGGATCAGTAAATGGTGTGTGAACGTCATGCGCAGGAAAATCTAGGCAGCGGATGGTGACAGCAACCAGGAAGCTATCTCTGCGGATGACAGACGGCACTGGAAGGCGAGCAGCGGAAGACAGCAGCAGCACGTGTATTGTACGCGCATCTTAGACGGCGGCGGCTCCAACGGAAGGCAGCAGACGAAAATTATTTAGGGTTCAGGATTTTTAGGCTCTGATACCATGTAGAAAATAAGGACAATAATGTTGCGATTGTATCATAATCTTGGGTACATTATATAGAGGTACAAAGACCTATAAAGAAAAGGAAAAAAATATAGTCTAATTACAATTAAAGTAATATTCACTATTCCTTAATACCAAGCTATCCTATTCAGCTTCCATGGAACCCATTGATAAGATCAGGTAGTGTCCAACATTCCTGCTAAGTATTACAACGATAGAGTGACCACGACTAGTTACTAATGTATGATGAAGTGAGTGACGACTTCAAAATACTCAAAGTATGGCATAAATGTGCGTTTTCAGGTGACCTCATAATCCTTGTTTGCGAGATTTATAGTTGTAAGAGTGGTTCTTGGAGAAGGATGAGTGCCGATATTAATTGGTCAAAAAAATTTCCATCCGTTGGTGGAATATTTGGAGGGTACTAGTTCATTTCACATGTACGATCGTTTAGATAAATATAGTTTTATTATTTCTTTTGATTTCGCTTTCTAGAAGTTTGATAATCCCTTCATTTCATTGGATGTGACGCACCTTTTTATTTTAATTATTTTGTGAATTTGACACACTTTCATTTTATGACAAAATTCTTTTAATTTCATCTACTTATTCTACGTTTTCGTTTCTAAATTCCATTCACCTAAATTCAAGTAGATAGAACTATGGTGTCTCATCCAAAAAAATGGAAATACTAATTTTGCAGTTCCCCGAGAATGAGCAGAAGGAGGGTACGAGAAGTGGGAAGTGTCAGAATTCCATGTTAATCGTTGTATTAATTAATATCAGAATAAGGAAAAAGGGCGAATTGTTAGTGTGGGTGATGAAGGAATATGGAGTTGAGGAATCGATGACCTGCTTATTTTTTCTGGATCTTTCCAATTTGTGGGTCGTCAAACCTCTTGGATTTTTTTAGTAATGGACGTCAATTGCTTATTTTGTGGGAGAAACCCATATATAAATGTTGGAGATTAAACGTGATTTTGGGTTTAGTCCAAATGATATTTTTAGTGACCTATAATTTAGAAGGAGTCCAAAAGAGTCGTAAAATAAGGGAAGGTTTTAGAGTAAGTTTTAGAACATCTCTAAAATGTGTAGATTAAGATAAATTTGTAGACAGAATTCTAGAGAGCTAATTATAACCATTAGATTATAGTGGAAATGGTAAGATTTTAGTCATTGGTTAGGTGATACAACTAGCATAAATAGGAATGATGTAGTAGAGTTTCAATCAAACCAAAAATAATAAAAACATTCTCCTTATACAAATAATCTCTTCCTCCGAATTCTCCATTTTCAACCAAACTTTCTAATCATTCTTCAACCATTCAAAGTTTCCTTCCAATAGTGGCATCATAGCTATTCCCTCCAAACAAAGTGATATCAGATCCACAATATCCTTTTACCATGGCAAATAATGTTATTCCCTTCCAAGTCCCAATGCTCACTAAGAGCAACTATGACAATTGAAGTCTAAGGATGATGGCTCTCCTTGGAGCACATGATGCATTGGAGATAGTTGAGAAATGCCACACCGAACTGGAGAATGAATGTGAGCTCTATCAAGGCCAACTGAGTAGTTTGAGAGATTCAAGAAAGATGGACAATAAGGCTCTCTGTCTAATCTATCAAGGGATAGATGAAGACACTTTTGAGAAAATTTCCAGAGTAAAGACGGCCAAGGAAGCATGGGAGAAGCTTCAAGTGTTGCACAAGGGAGCAGATCAAGTTAAGAAGGCACGTCTTCGAATTCTAAGAGGAGAGTTTGAGTCGTTGCATATGAGGAAGAGTGAACTAGTCTTGGATTATTTTTCAAGAGTTTTGACAGTTGCTAATAATCTTAAAAGAAATGATGAAAAGTTGGAGGATGTGAGAATTATGGAGAAATTTCTTAGATCTTTAGATCCAAAATTCGAGCAGATTGTTGCTATAATTGAGGAGACAAAAGACTTGAGGCCATGGCAACAAAGAAAATTCTAGGTTCATTGCAAGCCTATGAAGAGAAGAAGAAGAATAAGGAGGAAATCGTGGAGCGAGCTTTCAAGATGCATGCCCATCCAATAAAGGTAGAAGACTGTGGGAGCCAACAAAGAGAAGGATACGGTTTAAGTACAAGATCGTGGTCGTGGACGTGGATACAAGCAAGGTTGGAGGTTAAACAACAACTACAAAGGAGAAGAATCACCTGGAGGTCGTGGTAGATGGAGAACAAAACCCAGGTATGACAAGTGTTACATCAAATGCTACAACTCTGAGAAGTTGGGGCACTATGCCTCGGAATGCAGAGCTACAAGAAATAAAAGAGTTCATGAAAAGGCCAACTATGCTAGGAGAAGGAGAAAGAGAAGGAGAAGGAGCAGGAGCAGGAGGATGAGGATGAGGATGAGGATGGTATTCAGTCTATGGATAGCATTTCAAGAACTCTCACTAGTGTTGACATGCCAAATGTTATTCATCTTTGCAAACAATAAAGAGAGGAGCCAGGTAGGCCTCTCTATTAGGTTCTTGAGGAAAAAAACAGATATTACTCCAGGATGTAATTTGACATGTAATTTAAATATTTTGATCTTGACATCAAGCACCCTGATTTTGACATGTAATTTGAATATCCTTGCAATCGATTGGTTATTGCTAGAGGCTATTTAGGTTGGATGTCAATTCTACTTATTGTAATTGTCGCTGGTCGTTTTTTCCAGTGTCTTGGAATGATTAATTTTTCAAAAAAAAATTGTCTCTTAAAGACGATCTTTCCATAAGTTATGTAAATATCAAGGATTAAACTGCAAATTAGAATAAATCAAGTTAAAATTTTTGAGTTACATTAATCGGGTCATAAATTTATAACTAATACAAGTTGCATGATAAAATTTAAATATATCATCTAAACATTTTACTTTTTTATATTTCTAATTCAATCCCGTCTTTTCATATGCCTACGGAAAGATGGTTTTTCCTAAGGCTTTGTCGACTCTTAATATAGAGTCTGTCTCTTGAAGATGGTCTTTTCATAAGTTATGGAAAGACTAGGGACTCAAGTGCAATTTTAACACAAAGGGAAGAATATTTGCGGGTTCAAAGCCATTAAAATTCGAATTGAATTCGGGTTATAAACTATTATGGTAAACTCACATGGCTATTTAAGCTAAAACCTTAGCTTTATTTCCATTTCCCACACCTTCAACCAGCTCGAATTTCATTATATATCATTGTTTTATGATTTAATGTCTATGTTTCAAAATAAAGCTATAACGTTATATATTGTAAAATTTCAGAAGATATTTCGAAACGTTTTATACTTATCAGAGAAGAAGAATTGAAAAAAAATAGAAAATACAAATAAGTAACAAGTAATTTTTAAAAACTACTCAATTTGTCGCAATATTATTGGTATATTTACTTCACGATTTTCAATGATCACGTATAACAATTTCGCATAAAAAATTGATATTTAGATAATAGATGTTAAAATGAATCTAAAACATCTTACATAATATTTCTATTAAACGTATATTATTTTATATTTAGGGTCAAAATTTATCAAGTTTGACTTTAAAAAAAATAGACCAATAATGTCAGAAAATTTTAGGAACGAAAAATTAACGAGTAAAAGTCGAGCATCTACCAGTTCAATAAGCACCGGTTTGGTAATATATCAGCAGCCCAATAGGAAAATAGTCCATGATTTGGGCCCATATAAAATTTGGGATTTTCCTCAGATAGGTTTCTTAATTACACCGCGCAGAACTTGAACTGAATCCAGAATTTCCATTCGCTCGCGCTCAATAACTTTTCAACTTCCCTCATCCATGGCGGCCAATCCTTCGCAGCTCCTTCCTTCAGGTATTTTGCATTTTACATCCTTTTACTTTCTGCGTATTGGGAATTTGGTATTATCCCCAAATGCTGACCTGCAAATTGGTGTTGCAGAGCTGATAGATCGGTGCATAGGGTCCAAGATATGGGTAATCATGAAGGGGGACAAGGAACTGGTCGGAACTCTCAAGGGCTTCGACGTTTACGTCAACATGGTCCTCGAAGACGTCACTGAGTAGTGAGTTGCTAACCTAACCCTGGTTTTACTGTCTTGGTAGTTTCTGCTGTATTGTGAATTTGAAATTTACTGTCCTGTATATTATGAATTTGATGTGAATTAATAGAAAGTAGTTTTTGGCCACTTGATGCTTGTGGTTGTGGGAATTTGGTGCTTGAGTGTTCTTCCATCTGTTTCTTTTATTCATTTAGCCGGCCGCGTGTTCATCTAATGTATACTCTGCTTTTAATTTAAATTTAAGCTTGGACCACCGGATGTATACTCTTCATCGACTGTAAATTTTGGATCCAATTCCTAAGGAATGATTATGTTACCTTCTTAGCAGCAGATGTGCTCATTTCTAAGGAATTTTACCTTCACCGGTTTTTAAACGAGAAGGCATGTATCAGCATTAGGAATTAGGAAATAGGAATTAGGAATTAGGAATTGGAGATTTTGGGATTAATTGTGTTTTAAATATGATGACAGTTTTCATTATGATTTTTGTAAATTCTTCTTTATCTTGTCTGTGATTTAGTGTGTTCGGACTTTGCTGCTAAAGTACGAACTATGAATGAAAGCTTCTTGAAGGAACTCATGGTCTGGTTCTAATTCATTGAAGTTTTCATCTACTTTTATCTTTTCCAGTGAAATCACTTCTGAAGGTCGGCGCATAACAAAACTAGACCAGATTTTGCTTAATGGGAACAACATTGCTATTGTAAGTGTAAAAATGCTTCGTGTTCATTTTTTGTTTATGCTTTCTATCAACTTTAAATTGCATGAGGCACAAGCAAAAGATATATCTCTTCCCTGTAAATTTGGAGAACTTTCCTTCGAGCTATAATTTTCTGCTTCAACGCTAATGCCATGTTACATCCTATATTGTTGATCTCTACTTGTTCGTGTAGTGGTAGTCGTTCGTTTCGTTTTAAGGTAATGTTATGTTTTCATTGCAGTTGGTCCCAGGTGGTTCCCCGGACCCTGAATGAAAGAACTACTTAAGCTCTATAGCTCGGGCGAAGTGAATGGCTTTTTTTGCTTAGGCCATTCAGTTCTAATGTCTTTGTATGTATAATATTATAGACCTAACCATTTCCTAGTCCAATTTATATGGTGCTCCTGTGAACTTGGAATTATTTTTATTGCTAGTTTGTAGTGAGAATTCCTCCAGCAGGGACAAGTGTTGTACAATCTTATTGATTGATTAACTGTTTCTTCTACTGCATTTGGTTGATCCTGCATACATTGTTAAGTTAGATGTTTGCCTAGACCATTTTCCATTATGCAGTTTCTTCTACTGCATTTGGTTAATTCTGCATACATTGTTAAGTTAGATGTTTGCCTAGACCATTTTCCATTATGCAGCATCTCTTGTGGAGTATTGCATAAAATAAAAACATGTTTGAAATGCACAAATTTTGGTAATAATGTTGCTCGAACTTGTTACCAGTTGCATGTTCTCGGTCTTGGATGAGTTTTTGAATTATTTCTTCCTTTCGCCGTGTTTCAAATGCTTGAAGCGAAAGTATATTGTCTGTGATATCTAACAATGAAGCAAAAGGGATGCAAGGTTAATTTTATGAATGGTGCGGTGGTACCTGGTTAGTGCATTTTCTGGGGCAATATATCCTTGGGTGCTCAATGATGAAGGAAGCCATTCAAATTGCAGCGATTGCTCTGCAACGTGTGGCAATCAGAGGCCTCCCCTTACGACTGACCTGCTCCATTGGTGAAGCGTCAGAGGCCAGTCCCAAGGGGAGTGAGCTGCTTCAGCTTTCACGCGACACCGTCTCCCAAGGCTTCTTAGTATGGTTTTGGCGAACTCGAGTGTATCTATGTCTTATCTATGTGTGTCATCATTCTATGGTCCTCTAAGGCAATGAATTCAGCACACTAGTTGCAGGTTTGGCATATGATCATGTTAAACTTCCTGGAAATTTAAGACTGAAATGAGCTAGCATAGTTTTTTATTTCCTTTTCTTTTTAGAGAATTGAAGATAAGGGGTTAACTTGCAATTTTAAGAAAAATAAAATAGATTGTGTGATTAATCATATGGGACAAAATCAGGTCATAAGGTTAAAATGGAGCAACTGCTTTTTTACTGCAGTGTGGAGTTCTCCAAGAGGATCATCTTTGTTCCCAAAAACAAGCCTTGCATTATGTGAAAAATGATTGCATATATGCTGGATAATGTTGGTTTCCAAAAGCAATCCTTGCATTGTGCGAAAAATGATTGCATGTGTACTTATGGAGCCCCACTACAATTAGAATGTGACGACGTATCAATCAATCTTATGATACAATGAATTTTTTTAATATAATTGTTTAAAGATGAGAAATAACATGAACTATTTTACTTTCTAAAATTTAAAAACTTAAATTAAATATTTGTCTCATCATAAGTTTTGGTGAGTCTGTCTCTTTTCTCTTGTAAAATTCACGACTTCAAAAAGTCTTCATATGATATGTTGTCATATTATTTGATCCTATAAATTCCAACTCTAATACTCCCTCTGATATTCTTTAATTGGCACCAAAGAAGATGACACAAGTTTTTTCAGAATATAAAATTGGTGATGAAAATTATATTGAATTGATAAAAAGTAAATTGAGTGGATGAAAATATTCAAGTATTTACCATAAATTGAAAGTGTCAATTAAAAAAGACCATACATAAATGGTAAATATGTCAATATTAGAGAACCGTAGGGAGTAGAAAAGATTTCTACATTAGGTAGGCTGAAATAATTAGAAATTTCTTTGCTCATAAATTAAAATACATATTTATGTTTAGTAAGGAGTTAAAATATTATTTATTTTAAATATATAGAAAAATATTTTTGAGACAGGAACATTAGCTATCTTTCTCGATCCAAGCGTTGCCATTGGTTATTTTTATTAAAGAAAGCGATAAGTGTAGGAATTAAATTTTGATGGAGAATATTGTTTAAAAAGTAAGAGTGCAATTTTAAGTGGGACAGAAGTAGTACTAACACATCTTTTAATGTCATCAAAACCACCCACCTCTTATTTTATAATAGGGAAAAGTGCAAAAATGACCCTATAAGATTAAGAAAGTGCAAAATTGACCTTGTAAAATCTGAAAGTGCTGAAGTAAACCTAAGTTTTTTGTTAAATAGTGTAATTATACCCAAATTGAACTATTTCGACATTGACCGAACTAATTCCGGTATTGACCATTTGTGAAAAGACAAAAATAACCTTACTTTTAAAACAAAAAACTAATGACAAAAAGATCCTAGGGTTCTTCTTCTCTTCACCGTCGGACATCTACCGCCGGACATCCGCCGCCACGATGTCGCCATCGAATCGCCGTCTGCTCTCATCACCTCCGCTCCATCCCCTACCCAGAACCACCGCCACCCAAATCCACCGCCACCCAAATCCACCGCCAACTGTCAGCCTTCCACCACCAGATCTAGTTGCTCAGCCCCCAACCACTGTCGGGTCTAGCTGCTCAGTCTCACCACCTCAATGGTCTGAACCACAGCCACCCAAATCCGCCGCCAACGGTTAGAACCACCGCTAGATCTAGCTGCTCAACCCCACCACCTTCGGAACCCTAACTCCTAACCTCACAACGCTCAACCACCAGCTCCGCCGCCACTAACCCCGTCCAGATCCGCTACCAATCCTCATCACGTTTTCATCTAGCTCAGTTCCCGCCACCACTTCTTCTCGCTGCGTTCCACCCTAGCCGCTAGGGATGATCATGGGTCGGGTCTAATAAGAACCAAACTTCACCCTAAGAAAATTTAGTTAGACCCAAACCCGACCTGGACCCGTAGGGTCTGAAAATTTTAGATCCGTACCCAGACCCGATGGGTCTTGGGTCCTAAATGAGTCTAATATTCTATTTTTTCTTCACTAAGTAAAATATATATTATCTTAAATGCAAATAATTGAAGTTCAATATGTACTCCCTCTATTTTTCTATGTTTGGCACACTTACCATTTTAGTATGTTTTTCTAAGATTGTCACATTTCCTTTTAT
>JAULKM010000007.1:4706145-4719809 GCA_032355605.1 Rubia tinctorum
GCTAGACGTTTGTAGAGAAACCTTGTAAGTGTACCCTGCGGGCTAGACACTTATAAGTCGAGTTGAGTGTACCCTGCTGGCTAGACGCTGCAATTCGTGCAACACAAGTGGATTGGGCGAAATCCCCATTTAGTTAAAGATCCAATTTTTCGCAATTCAAAGTGTTCGCAAGGAGATTCATATCAAGTCGGGGATTAAAGAGGTTAGTTTTTGGGCTTGACAGAGAGGCTTGAGAATGCAAGAAAGCCCAATGGAGTTGTGAATTTTTTTTGATGTAAATGTTTACAATAGTTGTAAATTTAACAATTTTATTGAGATTAATGAAATTTATTATGATAATTTTTTAAAAAAATTATCATAAGAAATATTTTGGAAATTCAAAACAAATGAAGTAGTTTTAAAAAATTAAAATCATTGTTTAAGAATATATGTATTGTGTTTTGTTGTATTACATAAATTATACACTAAATTTCAGAGTTAATCAACATAATTTTAAAATTAGATTTAGTATTTCTTGTATATGTTATCTTATACTTGTATTTATAATCAAGTATATTTTAACTATTTTCTTTTAAAATACATATGATTTTATAGTTTTAAATAAATAATTATTGATTCATTATCAAAAAATATAAATATTTCATATTATTATCACTATATTTTTATATAACGTAAAATAGTTCTATACAATCGTTAATATTTATCATCTAAATATAAAAATGCACATATATATTATATCCATTTAAATATAAAATAATTAATTATTATACAGCACAAAGAACAGGTTAATTTTAAAAAAATTTACAAATAAATATATTATGATATTATTAAATATATAATTTATTTTAAATATTATATCATGAATAATTTGTATATATAATTATTACTTATTAAATTATAGATTAAATTGTATATTTTTTATTTTCATTCGTAGTCCATGCATCGTAATTCGTACATGTGGTATTTTATAAGTAAACAATTTCACACCAGACATTTTCATTGTTCATAAATTGTTCAAAGGTAAAAAATCGAAAGCATTTATAGAAATCGAAACCAACACCCAAATTATATTTTTAAAATTAAAAAAATATGGAGTAGTATAAAAAAATTATACATAATTGTTTAAGAATAAATTATACATAATTTTTGCTTAAGAATAAATTATATAATTTTTTTATTTGCGTTGCACGATATCTTTCTGTTGTCTAAAAGTTTTTCAAACTCAAATTTTGAGAGCATTACTAGAAATTGAAAGTTGAAACCAACACCCAACTTCCAGCCCAATGGCGGCCCAAAACAAGCTCAGCCTATAAACCTGCAGCCAACAAAAATTAACCAGCCTTACTCCCATTTCCCTATTGGTTCGTATTTAGTTCCAGAAAAGGAGGGCTTTAGGGTTTTTAAAACCAAATTCCCATACTTTAATTATTTTAATTCCTCACTTCTCCATCTCCCCCTCTCTCTCACACCTACTGAGAGTGAAACCGCCCGCACAACCGCCATGGACAGGTACCAGAAGGTGGAGAAGCCGAAGCCGGAGTTGCCGATCAGCGAGAATGAGATCCGAATCACTTCCCAGGGCCTCGTCCGCAACTACATCAGCTACGCCGCCAGTCTCCTTCAGGTTTCTGGTTTTCTCTCTGTTTTATTTTTCGGAAAATTTCGATTTTGAGTGGTTATGGAATGCGGTTACCGGCGCGTGAATTTTTCGCATGTTCGTTTCATTTCTAGTTTATTTGCACATGAGGATATAGTATTTCGCCTATTTATTGTTGTTTATTCTTCAAATTTGTTGCTTTGCTTTGCGATAAAATACTGTAATCTCGTTGACAAGAGATGCATGCGTATTGATTTTTTTAGGCATTTTTGCTTTGATTGTAGGATGTTGCGATGATGTTCGTTTGAGTCTGTGTCGTATGCTCATGGCTTTCGGTTTATGTTAGTTTATTGAGTGTTGTGGGCGTTTCTGGTTAGGGTTTTACACTGGAGTATGAAAAGCTAGTGTGCCCTAGTAAGGGATTTAGGGCATCGGTTTAGATTGCTCTCAATTCTCGTGTGCTGTGTGCTGTCACACCACTGGTGGTGATGTAGGCTTGTCTAATCGAACACCGCTGGTGGTGATGTATGTTTGTCTAATCGAATGTTGCTCTGTTCTGTGGCTATTGTGTAAATTTCAAGAATTTGGTGGAAATCTTAAATGTGTTGCTTGTGGTATTATCTATTTCATAACAGTGTGTGTAATATGATTTTCAGGAGGGACGTGGAAATGAGATCGTTCTGAAAGCGATGGGACAGGCAATCAGTAAGACAGTGGCTATTGCTGAGATTATGAAGGTACTGCAAAATTTATTTTGAAGTTGCCTTATATTGAGTCTGTTTTTGTGGTATTATTGGTACTTGTTGGATGCTGAAATCTAAGTTTGTGTAATGGTACAGAGAAGAATCCCTAAATTGCACCAAGACACTGCCATCAGTTCTGTGAGCATAACTGATGTTTGGGAACCCATCGAAGAGGGCCTTCTGCCGTGAGTTTTCGCTCCTTCCTATTCTTGATGGATGGTTTATAACTATTTGATTAACTTCTTACTGGATCAAGAGTTAATTTCTTATTTTGACTGTTGGATATCTATTGATGAATGGTTCGAACAGTGTGGAGCAAACCCGCCACGTCTCCATGATCTCAATCACCTTATCAACTGAGGAGCTGAACAAGAATTCCCCTGGGTAAATTTCACCCTCCATAATCTCCTAGTTACTGTGGTTTAAATTCCTGCACTTGGCATTGAGAGTTCTCTATTGATATTTTTAGTTAGTGTCCATAAGCTTCTATATTGTTTGTTTTGTTCAATAATTGCATCTGGTTGCAATGGCATTGGTTTGGTGGTTCAATTTTAGTTGCTGTAAGAATTGTATCCGAGCTTGTTGATCTCAGTATTGATAGTATGATTTGAGTGTTCCTTTTCAGTTATCAACCTCCAGCTTCTGATGAAACAAAGCCCCAGTACAACAATCAACGCCAATCTGATCAAACAAGGCCTCAGTATAACAATCAACACCATTCTGAGCAAACAAGGCCCCAGTACAACAATCAACACCATTCTGAGCAAGGAAGGCCCCAGTACAACAATCAACACCATGCTGAGCAACGAAGGCCCCAGTACAACAATCAACACCATTCTGAGCAAGGAAGGCCCCAGTACAACAATCGACACCATTCTGAGCAAGGAAGGCCCCAGTACAACAATCAACATTCTTACGAGCAAAGAAGGCCCCGGTACAACAACAACCAATACTATTCCGATCAAGGAAAGCCCCAGTACAACAACAATCAATACTATTCCGAGAAAGGAAGGCCACAGTACAACAATCAACACCAGCAGCCACCCAGACAACGTGCCATGTACAATGCTGGCAATGAAGGTAATAGCGTTGAAGATTAGTAACTAGCACTTTAAATTTGCTGTTGATTTCTTCTCACCAGGGATGAGTTGAACTTTATTTCTAGATTCATATGGGAGAGGACGTGGCCGTGGGAGAGGCAGGGGACGTGGGTGGAACAGAGGAGGATATGTGAACTATCAAGGTACAGGAAAGAGCAGCAGCTTCTAAAAATTCAAATGAGTTGAATTAAGTAACAATAGTATAAGATTCCATCTATGTTGTGTTTGGCAGAAAATGGTGGCTATTCAAACTACGGAGGTCGTGGCGGGGGCAATGATGGTTCTTATTATGGTGGTGCCAATTACGGTTACCGTGGTTAGTGAATTTATTCTCCTTGTACTAATCTTTGAAGCACTTCTTCTGGGACAACTTGCGATACCTAGCTAATACTACTTTCCTTTTCATTGTTCATTCGTGGTTGTGTCTTATACTTTATTCTCGTGCTTTTGTCAGGTGATGGGTATGGTCGTGGGAGAGGTGGAGGCGGAAGGGGAGGCTATGGGCGTGGTCGCGGACGCATGGGTCCTCGTCCAAGGGGTGGAGGCGACCAGGAGGTCCAGGAGTAACTGCAGACAGGAGGTGGTGTTCCAAGCTAAATACATGTCGTGGTTTTTGGTTATGGTGTCTCTAGTCTCTAGATTGAAAAAATGCATTAAATTATGGGGTTTCTTTTGTCATCAAGGTTTGTTAAGTGAATTGGTTTATTATTACTTTCTAAGATGACATGAGGGCGAGCGTTGTGTCAAATATTTTGCGCTTTTAAAGAAGGCAAGAGCAAGTAGTAATAGTAGTGGTAGCCTATTTTGGGATTTGCTTAAATTGGTTTTGACAGTACTCATATCATTTTGTATCTAGTTCCCATACATCGTATCACTGGCTTATATAAAGCGTTTTGGGAAGTGGTTTTGCCGTGCTTCTGTGAATATCAGTAACATTGCTCCTTGCTGTTTGAATTATCAAACTTATCAACTGCTTGTTCCATTTCTGACAATTGTCTCTGCCAATGTTTCTGAAAAATTGGATGAAGTTTACCTGTATGGGTAATAATTTCTTGGTGTTATTAATATGTTTTGTTTATGATAATTCTTTTTCCTGTTTTTAATAATCATATGATTCCCTCTTTTTCTTTTTAAAAAGAATTCCATTAATTGCCAACGCTGATAGGGTGTGATTCTGTGAGAGTTTGGGCCTTGTTCTTGCGATTGCGAAGACAAAATGGAAGAACCTTTTCTCAATATTCTTCTCTCTCTCTTTTTTATAAAGAAAATTGGTTTCGAAAGAGGAGGTATCTTCACGCTCATTAGTCGTTTCTTCGACGGCCAAATATTATTTCCAGCTGGGTCAAATTAGAGAATTTTAAATTTAAAAAACAGAGATTACAAGCAATCTATTCAACTAAATATTCAGAGATACCGACACTTAAAATTGTTGAAATACTGTAAAATCTGAAATTTCTTCAAAGAAGTTGTTGCATCATAAACGAATTCCCACCTTAGAATTAAGAACCTCCATCAAGACCATACATTCATCATTCATGAATTCATTTTCAAAATTAACGACGCTCGTAATTTGAAAGATTACAGTGAGGATCAACGACTTGTTCTACAATATTGGATTATCCATTATTAGTTCATAACTCGTATTAATAAAGTGTGCAAAATTTAAGTGCGGCTATGGAAATATAACAGGCAAAATGAGTCAGCGAAAATCTGGTTTTGATAAAGTTCAATATGGATGTGTGTTCTTGTAAGGTTCAGCAAATCTGGAGAGGCATTTTTTTACTGTGGTAATAATCCAAATCTATCATTTATACTCAAAAAAATCCATCGTTTATATTTATATTTAATTCTACTTAATTTTACGTTTGTGTTTTTCTTTTCTTTTTTGTTAATACTTGTATCATGGACATCATTTGATATCCGGGGAGTTGGGCAGAAAACATGTATGATGAGACTGATATGTAAATAAATAAAAATCAATTTGGATTGATAAATATTTTTATAAAAATTCATCCTCATATTCACCATATATTTTATCTCAGCGGGAACTGAAACCCCCTCTGGACCCGCCTACATCCTCCCTTGTTCCTATCCTCAGTTGCGCTGATTCTATTCTATGAAGACGTCTACGTACATAACACAATAGAATCCTTGTTTTATTAGTATTGGATCTTCTTCTATTCAGTAAATTCTATGTACGATTTACTATTTTTGTGTATTTAGAGCAAAATGACATTGTTTTATACTTATCACAGTACTTAAAATAATTTTGGATGGTTAATTCTTAAACTTGCAATTAATTACAGTTTTATATTTTTAATGGAACTACAGCATCCGTTAAACTGCATTGTTTATAATTACGGATTCATTTGTATATCGCCAATTAAGAGTCCAGGTTCATAAAAAACATTCAATGCATCAGCTGTACGTAATTACAAAATATTTGCTCAATCTAGTGCATCAGACGACATCATCCCAATTCCTACATCCACATATGACAAGTTGACAACCCATGCATGTAATTATCTTTCTAATTCTTATATTGATGATGATATATATGTTAAATTTCAAGGTATCTTGGGCTTCCATCTTAAAACCAATTGGTTCTAAGTGGAGGTGACCCAAGACCTTATATGTAAATCATTATGTTTGTAAGAAACCGATGTGGGATATATATTTCAACAATATACTCTCCGTTACTCTTTAGTAACACACTTGCCTATTTGAAATGTTTCTTTTATATTGGCAACTTGTCATTTTTGGTAACATTCTTTTAATTTCATTTACTCATTTTATTTTACATTTTTTACATTCAATTTTATCCACGCATTTTCTTCACCTAAATCAAAACTTCTAAACCTCTGGTGACACTAATAGAAAAACCGAGGGAGTACTTCCTCCATCTATAGCTACACTAGTTAATAGGTAGTTGAAGCAAAGAAACGCAAGTAATTGAGTTGAGTGAGGGCAAAACCCAAACCCTATCCTCGTACACTCAGCATTTTCCGGACAATGTACAGTTCTTGAGAACTTAGCCACATTCTCGTCCAGGTTCAGTCCACATATCTATCATTTTGTCTCTATTAAATTATTCAATTTTTCCCAGTCTATCTTATATCCTCACATAAATAAATGCATTTGACCCTGTTCAATTATATTCTTCTTCTTCCATTGAATCCAAGCCCAAGCACGAGTAAGCAGACGATGAATAACAGTGATAATCCGATGTTTCATGTTCTTCACAAGGTTCCTTCCGGCGATGGTCCTTATGTTCGAGCTAAACATGCCCAGGTAACTTCTTACTCACCGCCTTCTGATGCACTGAAAAATGAATACAATTGTTGTATCCAATCATGTTTTTATCGTTTTTTGTTTGTATGGACCACCTGGGATTCAAGAATATACTGGTATCTTTTTTCTGTTGTTTCCTAATTTTGATATTCCAATTGATGAAGGAACACGAATCCCTAAAATTAGCTGTTCTGATTTCAGACCAAATGAGTAATCATAAGCTTCTAGACCAACATTTGGCCTTGTCCCAATGGCCACAAAAACATCTCTCACTTTTAATTTTTGTACACACACACACGTCTGTGTAAGTAATTGTTCGCACTTAATGATCTCGACACACTAACTGAATCTGCAGCAGTGTATAATTTTTATATAAATAATTGTTAGTAGTGCAAATGGGTGGAAAATGATCACAACTAAACAAATGTACAAATTAATGTGTTATTAATGTTCGGTTTATGCTATATGGCAACAGCTAGTGGAGAAGGATCCAGAAGCAGCAATAGTATGGTTCTGGAAGTCCATAAACGCCGGGGATAGAGTGGACAGCGCCCTCAAGGATATGGCGGTGGTGATGAAGCAGCTCGATCGCTCCGACGAGGCGATTGAAGCCATCAAATCGTTCAGGTGCCGCTGCTCTAAGCAAGCTCAAGAATCACTCGACAACGTCCTCATCGACCTCTACAAGGTACCGAGAATGATATTCTCCGTGAAAATTCACAGTAAAACATTAGAGTGTAAGAAATCACTAATCAGTTTTCTTAGAAAGTGTAAGAAACAAATGATATATTAGTCATTTTTTAATACCACATGGTCCACATCATTCACTTTGATAGAATATCATTACTGTTATAAGTGTAATTTGTTCTTGGTTTGGATGAAATTGTTACACAAAATCTAAATACAGGTTAACAATTTCTAAATGCAGGTAAATTTAATGAACATTTTATTATATTACCCTTAATTAGATTTAATTTTAATTAAAATTTAATTATTTAACTTCAAGTAATAGGGATAATATAGTAAATTCATCATTAAATTTACCTGCATTTAGGGTTGCACTTATTGTTTGATTAATGCAGAAATGTGGAAGGGTGGATGAACAAATCATGTTGCTGAAGCAAAAGCTTCGGATGATTTATGTTGGACAGGCATTCAATGGGAAGCCCACGAAGACGGCACGCTCTCATGGCAAGAAATTTCAAGTTTCTGTCAAGCAAGAAACTTCCAGAATACTGGTAATCTTTCATTTACGATATATGCTATGGAAATGTGATATTCCCAGTTTACTGCATATGAGCTGATTTATAAGATTGTCTTTGTAAATTAAGCACCTTTACCGATTTTATAAAATGCTAAAAATATGCTTAATTTTTATATTCGTTGTAGTGATGTACAAATGTACTTCATTTATCCGTCAATAACTGCAGTTGCATAATGTGACTGTAGTTATGCTATTTTACTTTAACTGCATGCATTTAATTTAGTTTATTTTGCCTAGTTTTATTTTAATAAAAATAAACTACTTACATTGTATTACTAGCATATTTAACCTTCTGAGTTTCATTTCAATTCAATTTAAATTTTAAAAAATGCCAACATTTTGTACTGAATATGATAGGGGAATTTGGCATGGGCATACATGCAAAAATCAAACTACATTTCAGCCGAAGTGGTGTACCGTAAAGCCCAAATGATAGAGCCCGACGCCAACAAGGCATGCAATTTGTGCCACTGCCTGATGAAGCAAGCCCGGTATGACGAGGCCCGTTCGATCCTGGAGGACGTTTTGCTAGGGAAACAACCGGGCTCTTCGGACTTGAGAACGAGGGCCCGAGCCCATGAATTGTTATCAGAACTATGTACGAGGAGGCCCGATCTGGAAGTTGAATCGAATCTAGAGTCTGAAGAACAAGATTTTGTAGTGGAGATTGAGCGGTTACTGAGCGTATGGGCACCTCCAAGAACAAGGAGGCTTCCAATCTTCGAAGAGATTACCCCTTTTAGAGATAAAAAAATGGCTTGTTAATTATTCATTTAAATGTTTTAGTTTCTTTTGCCATTCATATGTTTCTTGCCTTTGTGCATATAATCAGTAATTTGTGTGTGTGACCTATTATTTTAAATGAGGCTTGATGCAATGATAAATATGATGTTTATTGATGTAACTTTTTCCCTTTGTGTTTCTCGTTTTGAGTTTGGTCAATCTAATACTCGTTATTATAGCTTTTGTTCTCTTTTCTTTTAATATCTTTCGATTAGGTACATTTAGTCAAATTAGATCAAATGTTTCATGTCGTTCATTTCAATGAGTGGTATTGAATTGGGTAGCAACGGAATTTTAATGTGCTACACCAGTTAGTGTACCTTCATTTTGCCGCATAAATTGTGTAATGTAACTCTTGCTTTTGTTGTTTCTATAAAAGTTTAAATATTTTCAAGTGGAAATAACAAGTCGAATAGAATTTTACAAATCTAACACTCGTATTAATTTGTTACCATCCTTGCGTTGATTAGAGAAGTGAATATAGTGATTAGATGTCTAATCATTTCACTTCAATATTTGGTATGTAACAACTGTTAGGGTCACTTTTCTTGGGGTTAACGATACGGTCTAACCTTGATAGATTGTAACAATAACTGTCTGATTCCTACGTAGGTCGCATTCAACGATTTTGCTCCCATTCCACTAAGTGGGACTTAGACAAGTGCCCAGCGAAATACACATGAGGTTTAAATAAAATGGGTCACAACCAAGAGACAGGTGCAACACAATTGGAGAACAACTTAATATTCGATTTTAATTTATTGCAAGAAGGTAACCTAGTGTATACGAGGATTTCATCAACCCAAATTCGATAGCAACATGGAGATGAAGCCCAATCGAAACTATGATACATCCAACTTCACCAAAAGCTTAATAATTTTTTTATCAATATTCTTAAAAGACATTTAATCACCAATAATTTTAAATATGTGTAACTCACGTATAAAAATAATTTACTACGGAAAATATGTTGGAATCTATCGGCATGTAATATACTCCCTCCAGTTCACTAACATTGGCTCACTTATTTCTGACATTTGGATTTAGCAAGGTAAAATTAGTGGTTGAGAATACATTGAAAATGTAAAAAATAAATTGTGTGGATGAAAACAACCTAGAATTTGCCAAAAAAATGGAAAATGAGCCAATATTTAAAAACAATTGCAAAAGAAAAAGTGAGCTAATGTTAAAAAATCGGAGGGAGTATCACGTACTGAAACTATTGCTAGAAGATCTACATTCAAAGGTCCTTTTTTAAAAAAGAAAAAAAAATTAAAGGGCATTCTATTGATTGTAAGATCTACGATCAAAGGTAATTCTACCCCATTAATATAAGGATTTTTCTTCTTCACCTTTTTTTTCCAGCCCGGCCCAGCCCAGCCCAAATTAGAAGTTAACTCACCATTGACTCCTCCAACGCGTCACTTCAATTTTCCCTCTCAAATTGAACTCACCAGACATTACTAATCCCCAATTACAAAACCTAGCGGCGACGCGACGGCGAGGTCTTGCTTCCAAGCTCCGACTCCGACTGGCACCATTCAGCTACATTTAGGCAGTCGGCGACTGACTCTAGGTAATTCCCATTTGTTCTGCAAATTCTTTAGTTAATTTTCATAACTTCGATTATGAATGTTGAATGTGGTTGTTTTGTGACGTTTTTTCTGTGATTCTGTGAATTTTTCGTTTGAAATGCTATGTAGAATTGTTTGAACTGCTATCCTTCAATTATTTATGTCTTCGACTGTTAGTTTTAATGATAATTGGTTCTGAAATATGAAAACTCGAGTGAACTATTGTGTTCAGTGTTAAACCTTGATTTATTGTAAATTGTAATTAGACTTTCCGGCTACTGTATTTTAAAAGCAGATTTTATGAACTGTTTTTAAAATTACATTCATTATTGTAATATTAAATCTGTGCATTATCACACTTTATTTTCTGGCTCCCCACTGCCTCATTGTATCAATAATTTGAGTAGAGACTTAAAACAAGAAACGTTCTGCTTGACATGAGTGGGTTCGCTTGTTCCTTACAGTGGATAATGGGTAGGTTGATCAAGAAGAATTTGCTTGTAGTTTGATTTGTTCTCTTTATTTTTGTGGGAAGACATTTATTTCCTAATTTTTTATGATTATAATATGTAAATTTATGAATTATCTATGTATTTTTTATTTGAAGTTAAATTTTACTTTTAATTGTTAAAATTGAATTTTGATGATTGCATGAATTGTTGCTTTTCTTAATTTATTGTTGTCGTGGTTTTGTTGTTGCTATTATAATGATTTGATTTGATTTTTTTTCATATTTTATATTCAATAGGTCATGGATAAGTTCTTAATTCGAAGTAGTGGATCTTCAACTTTTAAGAGACTTAATGAACCAATTGAAGAAAGACACAATGAGGAGGGTAGTGCTCATAATGATGAACCAAGACAGTTGAGAGCCTTTAAACATCAAAGACAGAGTATCTCACATTCTTTGCATACTTATGGGTGTGAATCAGAGACTGCATATCGCAGGTGTTTGAATGTTGTTTTGGATGTGACACGGTTCTTGCTAAATCAAGAATTGGATTTTCATGGTATTGATGAGAGGTTGGATTCTTTCAATAAGAGCAATTTTCTTGAATTGGTTGAGTGGTATTGCATGCGAATTGATGTTAGTGCTAAGACAATGATTGAAAATGCTCCTGAGGTGACATCCCCCAAAGTTCAAAAGGAACTTGTAAGTGCTTATGCTGCCGAGGTAACAAATGATATTATTAATGACATTGGAGATAATATTTTTTCTCTTATTGTTGATGAGTATGAAGATGCTTTAGAGCAAATGGGGGTTGTTTTGAGATATGTCAACAAACAAGGATGCATTCTTGAACGGTTTCTTAGTCTTGTGCATGTGCATAATACTTCAGCTATTAGTTTGAAGAGTGCTATCGATGAACTGTTTGCAAAACATAAATTGTCATTGTCGAAATTGAGAGGCCAAGGATGTGATGGATTCTCAAATATGCGAGGAGATTATAATGGATTGAAAGCTTTGATATTGAAAGAAAACTCATCTGCAAGGTATGTCCATTGCTTTTCTCGCCGACTTCATTTGGTGGTTGTTTCTGCTGCTGCAGTACTCTATCCGTCTGTGAATTTTTCATTTATCTTGGCAAGATTGTGAATGTAGTTAGTGCATCTTGTGAGAGAAAAGGCATGCTTCTTAAACTAGAACATCGTAGAATTTTAGAGGCATTGGAGAATGGGGACATTGAGAGTGGAAGAAGAAAAATTAAATCTAGTTCGAGAATGCTTGAAGATACTCGTTGGGGGTCACATTACACTACTATTGTCCATTTCATTATTATGTGGTCTTCAATTTTGGAAGTGCTTGAAAATATCTTCGATGATGATAGTGATGTCAATAACTCTTTAGCGATGAGTTTGATTGAGACTATGGAGAATTATGAATTTGTATTTGCGATGCTTTTGATGAAGCATTTGTTGGGAATTACTAGTTCTTTGTCCCTTGCTTTGCAACATCATATGGTGTTGGTTGTGAGCTTGGTGAAAGCAATGAAGTGTCAGCTGCAACAATTCAGAGACAATGGTTGGGAGGAATTCTTGAATGAAGTCAACACATTTTGTGTTAACCATGCGATCCCATTAGACTATATGGAAGCAGAACGGAGAATTCGTGGTCGTCGTAGACGAAATTCAGAAATGATGACCAATCATAATTTCTTTCGGGTTGAAATTTTTCTTCAGGTATTACTTTTTTTATTTACATACTTTATATAATTTCCTATCATTTAATTTTTGTATTTTCATTGTTAAACCTTTTACTTTTTGAATATTAGGTTGTTGATAGGATTATTCAAGAAATGAATAATCGCTTTTCAGAAGTAAGTATGGAGTTACTCACTTGTATTGCATGTCTTGATCCGAGAGATTCATTCTCTAAGTTTGATATTGGTAAGTTACTTCGTCTTGCTGACCTCTATCCAAATGATTTCTCCCTAGCTGACCATGTCATACTTGAGCAAGAACTTGGTGCTTACATTGACCATGTAAAATTTGATGATGAGTTTTTAGCTATTGAGAATTTTGAAAGTCTTGCTCAAAAGATGGTCCAAACTGGTAGACACATCGTGTTTCCACGGGTGTATCGTCTTATTGAGTTAGCATTAGTTCTACCAATTGCAATTGCTTCTGTTAAACGGGACTTTTCAGACATGAAGAATATCAGGATTGATTTGCGCAATAAAATGGGAAATGAACGGTTGAATGATGTTATGACAGTGTACGTTGAAAAAGAGATTTCTCTTGGAATTGATAATGAACAAATTTTGCAACGTATGCAGACTTGTAGGATGGAGTTGTCTCCACTTGTTTCTAGTTCTACTTCTAGTATTTCGAGTATTAGAAAGTAGGTTTTAGCGATTTATTGTACTTGTAAAAACATAATTGTTTTGTACTCATCTTACTATTGTAAGCACTAATTGTTTGAATATTTTATAATTAAGTGTTCGAAAATGTTTTTAGCATATTGACTGAGCCTCTCTTAATATTTACTCTGATTCTGCCACTACCTAAAATGTCAATTTTTGAACAATTAACTTTCATGTTCAATCAAATTACTGTAGTTTGGAGTAATTACTCACAAATAAGAAGTTTAAGATTATCTTCTCAAAGGATGGTTGAACAAATCTTTTAAAAGAATGAAGGGGTATGTTGGGATGAGTTGAAAGTTATTCTAACTGGACGCTTCTAATATTGGATTTTATAACACTAGTCAAGAAAGTCAGAATATTGGTAATAATAGACCAAAGCTGTTGAAATGCAAGTCATATGACGGTCCATTGTTTTAATTAGGAACATCTTCGTTAATTACTCACA